>JAHZNC010005303.1:0-12204 GCA_027744095.1 Zhuqinia jingwanae | reverse complement strand
TTACAGCGTCAGATTTGACGCTGTTCTGCTATTACCACCTTGAAGCGTTTAAGATATGTGATAGAGTATGAGTGAATTTATAAAATGTTTAAATTTGATCAAGGTGGTAATTGCAGAACATTTTCAAATTAAGCAACAAAGTTGGGCCAGATCGCTTTATGAAAACAGTTATGGTTCTTTCTTCAGACAAGAAATAACATTGCCCCGGGCAAAAACCAGTCAAGCCAAGTCAAGCACGAACACAACAAAAAACAAAACAAGGGAACACCAGCAGGAGAACCACAGGACAGGACAAACTTGAACAATTCATGTTGTTGAATGTAAAATGATAGTGCATAGTGGATAATATATAGCGAGAGTGAAGCAACGACAACCCTTTTTTAAAAGTTTTAATGTCTTAAATAAAGTATCAGATTTTAATGGACACCTAAGTACATAAGTGGTGGTGATGGAAGGAAGAGGAAAAGACGAACAAGGAAAAAAATTGTAAAGCTAAAAGTTTTAAGTTTTTGTCCCTTCCTCCCTCCCGAATCTATCATTACTTATTCATGCGCACACAAAAGTTATCAAAAAGAGGTATCGAATCGAACTTTTGGAATTGAACTCGATTTCAAATCCAAACAACCGAAAAGGGACTGTTCACAAAGGCAAGTAAACTTGTTACGCAAGCAATGAAAGGCTTGTATGTATCACATGTGTGTGCATTTAAAAGAAAAAGACAAAATCATTGCATATTTACATGAATGTCCCCCTTAAATAAAATATATTACGTGTGTGTGTGTGTACCTTTCTTTTTTTTTTGTACCTACATTTTTACTTGTTTATATACAGAGCTTGTTTTTCTTGGTGTTGTAATGTTTCATTGTGTGCTTGTGAATGTCGTCCCATTTCTGTCGACCACATCATCGTCTTCTTCCATTTCCTTTTATTTTCTTGTTGACTATTAACTTGACTTGAGCAAATCATATAAAATAGTCATGTTTTGTGTATGTTTTAAACACTTTTACGGTTACACACGTTGTTACACTCCTCCAGTCATATTTAATTCACTATACGCTCAACCATCACAAACTTTCAAAGGGAATCAACTCACAACCAAGCAGACAGACAGACGAGCATATAATAATAATGGGAATGGGCAATAGTAATAAAATAAACCTTTTTAGAAAATAACAAGCTACCTTAAAACCCCATTTTACCAATGTAATTTATTTAACCATTTATTTACCATGCGAGTGCGAATGAACAGCAACAACAACAGCGTATTTTTTTGTATTCTCCTCGGTGGTGGTGAGAAAAAGAAAAACGTGCTAAAAAAACTGGGCGTATGGGGTTGTTCACATAAAATGTAATAAAAATCATTCAATTTAATTTAGAAGGATAATTTGGCACGTTATAAATATATGGTATATCACTCTTATGAACATTTTTTTCTCCATATTTAACTTTTACGTTCGATTAGAGAAAAATGTTACTTTAAGATAGCATGGCGAAATCGAATAAAATATGCAACGAAAAAACGCAACAGAGGAAATTATGGTGACTTTGCCTTTTTTCCAGGTTTTGATTTTCCCTCTCTCCACAAAAAGAGCAAACAAAATACGAATCAACGGATGTACCCACACCGGCAGCAAGACTATTTACATTTTTTTACCCTCTGTCATTCTATTTTGTTCTTCCCTTCATAAAAAATTGAGAATGATGAAAAGAGGAGAAAAAAGTTTTCTTTTGAATCCACAATAAAATCAAAAGAGGAAAGAGAATATAAAAATAGGTGGAGTCAATCCATCAGTTCCAGCAGCAAACAAGCCATGCATGCACTCAAACAAGACCATCATGTTGATCATGATTATTATTCTGAATGCAATATATGATGCAATAATGCATTTTATGTTGTCTGCTGTTGCCTTTTTGCCGTTTTCCTGCATCGTTATTTGCTTTTATTGTGCTTTTTGGGATCTCTTATTTATATCCCTTGGGATATTCAATCATCATCTTCAAAAGACGAATCACTCTCTTTGTTGGGAGTTGGAAAAAGGTAGGAAAGTCGGTGGTGAAAAGAGAAGTGAAGTAAAAAGCAAAAATTAAACTTGGTTAACTTTGAAGTAAGTTGGTTAAAAATAGTAAAATGTGGGTTTTTATATCAAAAGACGCTTTATATTTGACCGCAACTGGCGTTTGCTGCATTTTGGCAGCGTTTGTAATGCCATATCGGAATTAAGATATTGCCCCCATTTTTTAGGAAATTTAGTATCGGAACTCGGGACCTGTGTTTTTTTCGTTTCAATTCTGCTCAGTTTGGCTGCAGGGAATTTGACTTCCCAAAGAACAAAGAGATTTACAGATATTTTTCAAACGCATACCCCAAGACCATCATGAGTATCTTTGCTAATGAGACAACTCAATGCACACAAAAAGGTACCAGTAGAGCATCATTTACCACCAAGCAACTTGACTACTGAACTGTGCGTAACTTGAGCCCGTCCAAAAGAAAAGAACAATCCTCAACATAAAAAAGGTTTCTTTCGTTCCGCTGTTCTACCATCATCAACCGACCCTCCTCATATTTTTTTTCGGGTTTCCCTTTGTCTACTGGATATCTGGAGAAGAAAACTCTTGTTTTTTTCTTCCTTCCATCCCCGCTTAGAAGACGAGTACAAAAACAAAAATGAGATTTATCTTACTGTAAGGTACACTACAACAAAGACGTGCACTGTTTGTAGAGAGATGGTAATGATGAAAGACTCCCTTAGGGCAGTAAAAATGGCGTTGAAGGACATGTACTCACATAACGCATTATATACACTCACAGGGAAAAAAAATTGAACTGGCCAAATGTGAATATATATCTCACAAATGCAAAATGCCCAAAGGCAATATAAATCTTTACACTTTTTTTGTTGTTATTATATTGCATCTTTGCATCCGTAGCGAAAGGGAAAGGAATTTTTTTTTTTCAAATGTTCTTCAACTTTTATATTTTCTGTCCACTTCCCATAAAAATGATAATTATTATGCATTCTAGTCGTAAGCGGTTGTACAAGAGTAGCATATGGATTGGTTGTTAGCAAAAAAAAAGGACATCTTTTCATCTCCGGATAAAATAAATCCTGTTTTAAAGAATTTTCTAAATTAGGTAGAAATGTGTACTCTTTTATAATTTGTCGTTCTCTGGTATTTTTTTGAGGGGAAGATAAAAAGTTAATGAGAGTGTCTTGTTGAAGCGAAAGTGTGACTGCACAGATTAGACACAAGAAAGAGAAATAATTTTTAGATTTTGAAGGCCAAACTTTTGCCTTGTGCCACGACGACCACCATTAGTTAGTAGTGTAGAGCTATGAATTTCCTTTCTACTTCCTAAAAGGAATTTCCAGTTGTAAAAGATATGAGACGAGATGACATGGAATTTCCATAAAAGGACCTTCCTCAATAATCATGATAATCACCCCTTTTTTCTCTCCTAAGATGCACTCCAACTCAACTTTTAACTTCAGCTGTTGTATATATAGTGCAGTGAAATAAACAGAAAAATGCATCCTTTCACTACCATCCAAACTGTCATTCGTCTTTGCTAGTATTTCACAATAATAATCACAAGCTTCACAAGTCACAAGCTCTGATTTTATAATCCTCTTTACTTTTTTTTGGAATGGCAGAAGGGTTATTATTAAATGTTTATGATGGTGGAAGGGGACAATATGGTGACAATGCATTGATGACAATTTGTGATAAGCCGAAATGATAATATGATATTTTCAGGGTCTCCTCTTAACATTCCATTTCGAAGACTGGGGCTACTGTCGATACACAGGCGAGATATTTTTTTAATATCTAATCTGTTTATACGCTTACGTTAAAAAATACGACAGAAGTAAAGTGTGTTTCATTCTTGTGATAAAAATATTTTTCTCTAGAATTTATTGAAGTTGACAAGATGAAAAGAAGGGGATTTATTGTGTAATTCAATGCAATGCATATAATATTGCTTCGGGGGGAAAAGTGACAGTATAGTGACCCCTGCTATTTCACACATGCCCATATATGCATGCATATGACCTTTTGGCCCCTAAAAAACGAACAAAATCCTAGAACATTTTAACATGCCTGTTTATGTTTTAACCCCGACCTATGATGATGTCGATGCCTGTCCAAGCCTGCTTTGCTGTTTAATGTTTTTCAAGGATAAAAAATATTTCAATAAAAATATCGGTGTTATTGCATGTTTCAGCTCAGCATATTTTCGTTTCGTTTGAGGCTACGACACACAGGGATACAATCATGCAACTTTTAGTTCATAAAATATTTTTCAATATGCTCACATTAATATTAGCCGTACAAGTTGACGTGACGTGGACGTGACATGACATATGCACATTTCCACTACATTTCAAGCTAGTCAACAGAGTCCTAAAGGCGTGAATATGGAATTTTTCTGGGTGAGGCATATACTTTTCCATTCTTCGTGTAAAAAAACAAATATATTTTATTGCTCTGTAGTAGAAAAATAGAAATGCGTAAAACTCTCCGTAAGAACATAAAAATTTGGCGTCACTTTTCAAAAGTCATTCTTCTTCTTATGTATTTTTTACGCATTGGCTATTTTACACCCTGTCTTATTATTGCCCCTATCATCATCATCAACTTTCAAATCCTTATATTGTATTGTCTTGCAAAAGTAAAACCTGTAGTTATACATATACTATATATACTTTTGCTCTTTTTAATACTGTATAGTAGTTCAAGCTCACCAAACTAATAATAAATCAAAATGATAAAATTGAGTAGTGAAAATGACAAGGGAAGAACATGGGGAAAATGATGGACATGACATGGCTTTTAGTACTCATTTCTCATTCTACCTATTGTCAACTAAAAGTCTTAGTATAGTTACATGTATTTTGATGAAATACGGTTGCCAATATACACTGGAAGAATTACTAAAGGAATAGACGTTACCATTATTGCTGGATTAATAATGCCCATCGTTTTATCCAAACCTCATCAAAAAATATCCTATAAGAATATCTAATACAAATAACGTTGTAAAATTAATACCCTAGGGTATTTGTACATTGCAACAATTAAAGTTGTTCAATTTCAATCATGGGAAACATCATTGGAACAACATCGACTACAAATCTGGAAACTTTTGAGCCAATATCAATATCAAGTAATAAAATTGATTACGCAGTATGCTGTATCACGTTTAACGGCGTGGATATACTCAGATTGCTAGCTTGCCCACCGGAACTTATACCTCTCATTCGAGAAGTCATTGAGCAATCGTGGGGGGACATTCAAAGCGAAGGACCCTACAATGACGCATACGAATTTAAACTGACAGGCTATCCGTGGATTGGATGGGGGTCATCGGGAGTTGCTTCCCGAAGGCTACTGGTAGATGTGCTCACTGTGATGGCAAGAAATGGATGGACGTTATTGCAGTCCGTGGATGCATCTGCAAGTAAACTGGACACATCCCTATTCTTTGAACGTGGTAAAGCAGATGCTGACGCCAGTCTTTTTGCCGTGTCATTTAATGATCATGATATAATTCGGATTATTGATAAGCCTGAGTTTTTACCGGAACTGAAAGATGCTGTAGCAGCATTTTGGCCAAGCGGTATTTCAAGTGAAAGGGAATATTATGGAAGCATGGAATTGAAGCTGGGTGGATACCCTTGGCTGAACTATGAATTATTTAGTGTTGCTACTGTTAATTCGAGACTTGTTTTGGCTCAAATCATTGTAAATTTGAGGTCCATGGGATACAAGCTTTACGCGTCAGTTGAAATTTGTCTTGGTTATAACGGAAGGGATTTGAACAGTTGGGTTTTTAGGAAAGTGGGACCAAACTGGAAATAACCGTCGTCCTTATTTGGTTACAGAACCAGAAACACACCGACACATATTTCTCTACAAACAACTGTATTTTGATTAAAAATTTCCTGTATGTATTTGTATGAAAGGGGCTCTAAAAAACCATGTCATGTCAAATGTCGAATTGTTTATTGTTGAAAACGTATGAAATAATAAATAGAGTTCTCTTTCATCATGTCATGATGATTATACGCATTCTGGAATTCTAATGTTTTCCACATACCCCACATGTCCAGCCAGAGAATATTTGCGCATGAAGGAGGGATTGGACAAAAGGGTGAATATTGAAATCCACCGTGAGTATGTGAAACAGTCCATATGGACAACAATCTACAAACGTGTGCCATCAACCAACCAGTCAGCCATCAAAAATCATCATTGAATTATCGACTGATTCATCATCATCATCATCATCATCCACTCAACCAAGCAAAAGTAATAAATTCAATTTCAATTTCGTTTCCTGTTGTGATGATGACTGGTGTGTGTCTGTGTCGTAGCGTGTGTGCTGCTTGTTACGTAATATGAATTGTAAACATTGGAAAAAGTTGGAGGAGTCGTGGAGGGAAATGACCATATACTACGCATAAATAATCATTTATCTGTCGTCATCATCATCATCATCATGCGTTCCACTTGTTTTGGCTTGGCTTTGCATTGAGCACACGTGAATTGCCAATGTCAATGCCAATGCCATTTATTCTCCAGAAAGCCCAACGGAAGAGCAGGTATAAATGCCCAATAATAAAAAAGTACACAAATTACATCGTATTTGTTATAGTATTCAATTTGAATATCACATGCATAATTCACCATTTTTAAATTGATGCTGTTATTTATTTGGCTTGGGGTGCTCAGGAAAAAAACAGCACACCCACCTATTAAAATCTGGCTGGATAAGAGGTCTCTCGTGTACTTGTATCCTTATTGTTATTATAACTACCCAGTGTGGTGTGCTTCAATAATAATAATAATAAAAAATCCTGTTGTCTTGTTTCACTTTTTTTATATATTCATTTTCTTCTTTTCATGATATTATTATTATGATGATATCATCGTCATCAAACATTTTATTATTTTGCCCCCTTCTAACCTCCAAATCATTTGCTCATCATCGTTTTCTTATTCAAAAGAGATGGTAATAACAATGAAACGAAAACCACCAGCCCCATATTGCATAGTGCGTCGTCAGCATCATAATATACAGCACAATGCAATATAACAAGAGGAAAGAACATTATCCTCGTCATCATATATCTCCTTCTCAACATTTTTGAAACCCTTTCCTTTGCCGTTTCCTTTTCAAATAATAATAACAATATTATATTCAAAACGTACGCAACATTTATGTTGAGCAAAACAAAGCAAAAAAATATATATTTTTTATGTATTTTTTAGTAGTGAAACTCCAGTAGTAAAAAATGTCACGTTTATTATCCAATCCTCCTCCTCCTTCTTCTCAACATTCAACTTTGTGCATTACCCCTGAGCAGTATGTATTGCAAAGGGAAGCAGATGGAAAAATATTATATTCTGGGATGAGGGCTATAATTGCATTATGGAGCAATTTAAAAGTACTTTTTGGACACATTCTCTCAATTGAACAGTGAGAGAGAGAGAGAGTGCACAGTGAACAGGAAGGAACTCTCTATATGGTTATATATGTATGCGTCTGCACAATGCAATGATTGTCACAGGGAAGAATTATACCTACATAAAAAAATACAAAACTCATTGCATTCCTCCTACTGTTGTGTAATCTAATGTAAATGTAACGTAACAATAATAATAACAACTAAGAATAATTTTGTGCATTTTATAGAGAGCTCCAGCAGTCGAAAGTGAGTTCCCCTAAAACACTTCTCTATAAAAACTACTCATTATTCAGTTGTGAGCATTCAAGAGGAGAGGGAAACGCTCAGAAAAAACACACAAGAATATGTATGCCCAACAATTGTGCTCTCATTCAGATGACAATGATTATTGCGTGCTTGGATATTTTTTTAGCTGATGATGATGATGATGGTATAGACTCGTTATTTCCTTCGTATGTGTTCTCTACAATTTCCACATGGTTATCATGTCATGTCTGCTTGTGGTGGTAGTAGATGGTCGATCTTTATGTTTATATAAAGTTCAACGCTACTTTGTATGCTTTTCACTCTGTTTTGTTGTTGGTGATGATGATGGATTGTGGTGGTGGAGGAAAAAGGAGGATAAAACTTTTTTTTTAAATGAGCAGTTTGTTTGTACATAATTGTTAGATGAAATATAAGAATTACGCATTTTTTAAAGTGTGGTTTATGGGCATATGGTCATACACATATGTCGTGCATATTCATATTGTGTCATATGGATTATATTTTTCTCTACTTTTTTTCAGTTTCAATTTAAATTGAACACTATGCATGTTTGTAACTTGTCATGGGTTGAGGATGGTGGTCGGCGTGGCTTGAAATTTAAACTCAATTTCACGCAACAACTGTTGGAGAAAAAAAGTGGGGGGTAGATTGACATTTAATTTTTGGCTGCTAAGGTTCATTGTTCATTTTTGTACAATTATTCAGGTTTAAAAATAATAATAAAAATACAATTGTTATAAATGGACATTGACTTTTGTTGTAATTTTTTTACATTGTTGAATTATACACATAATGTATGTACATATTATTGTAATTTGTTTTTTTGTAAAAGATTTTTTGACAATGACAAAAAAAATCATGAAGAAGTGAGGAATTGAAGAGTAAGTAATTTTCGGGGATAATTTGTCATTTGTCATCTTTTGTTGCAAAATGGCGGCGGTTTCCACAAAAAGAACAAATTTACTAGAAAAGTTAAGTTTAGATTTGTGAAGATTAATTTGTTTTCAAAATAAAAGTGACTGGATTTGAAATGAAATGAAAATGTTACATAAATTTGAAATTGGAAAAATGAAAAGAAGAAAAGACGCTGACAAAACTTTTCTTTAAATCTAAAATAGATAACAACAGCAACAAAGATTGTATTATTTCATAGCAGCTGCCAATACCATTCTCCCGTTTTTTTCTTCACGATTTAATTTTTCGTGGCTCGTGCCAGGCACGGTAAATAATGGAAAAACTATACAAAGAGGTACAACAATATATTTTTTAACAAGCCGGAAATGCATTTTGTAAGAAAAGAAAGAAAATAATAATAAGAACGACGTGGTTTGCGTTGTAGCAGCAAACTCGGGGAAATTGACTTTGATTCTATGTATCGTCTTTTGTGAGTAAGAAGCGGGTTTAAGAAGGGAAATAATAATAAGATTTTGTGTATACGGAACAATGGCTAATAAAGAGGAGAAAAAATATGAATATAAAGAGGTTCTTTGGCTTTTGCTCTTTTCTTCAGCTCAGTTCAGAATGAGTGCTTTAGAAATGAGTGTGTGTATTGACTTATTTGGCATATTTGGCTATTGGCATATCATTGAAATTGTCTGGAAAACATCATTTGTTGTGAGTGGTAGCAAGAAAGGAAAACAAGACACATTTCATTATTTTGCTTATGGTCATTTGACCCATGGCGTAAATGAATGAACATATATACATCCATGCAAATTGCAAGAATACCCCCAACATGAACGCAGCATTCGCATTTGGTAGAGGCTCCAGGAACAAATTTTCCAAAATTGCGTGCTCATGAAAATCTCTCTCAGAGGTTGTTGTAGTAACACGCACTTTGAATGAAAGCCAAGTAGCCACTTCACATTTAAAATGTATCCTCTTTATTGCAATTGCTCACACTTGAAATTTCGTATAAATGTAGCATACAGATGTTTTTATCCAGAGAATAGAACAGGAGGGTATTTTCTATCTTTTATGTTATTGGTGGTGGTTTTTGGTGTACAATAATAAAAATGTAATGAGATATGAAAAGGTTAAACAAAGTGGAATAAATAATATGGCATGGCTCATTTCTCTCTCAACTCTCAATTTTTCTCTCCCCCAAAAAAAATATATAAAAGTCTCTGAACTGAACTCTGAAAGTTATTACTTCATTTTCTGAGGATGCATACATACATATATATAAAATATATTTTTGTAGCAAATGATTGTGGTAAGTAAGTACTTTTACGACTGACTTGACTAAAAGAAGGGGGTCGATGGTCTGATTCTGATTGTATGGATGGACAAGTATAAAATATATGTGCCTACTACTACTACTGGGCTGCAAATGATGAGATGAAGTGGTTCTCTTTTAGTATAATGGCGTATGAGGTGCGATATTACCATGTTATATGCGAGCAGCATAAAAAAATACAAATTTATTTTTGTTGTAAGGTAGCTGGTAGTGGAAGTGCTTAGTGGATTGCTATATATTTCTCGGGTTGAGAATCGATAATATGACAGGATTGACAAGCTCAAGTGATATTTATCGACATGAAAGAAAGAAAGAAAGAAAATATTTTTCCAATGAATTCACTGACACCACCACCATAACGCCGGTGAGATGGCAATGGCACGTCCACTCCACACACCATACATATTCACTCCCATTACAACACATCACAAGGTTTCGCTTGCAACCGTCGACAATCTTGTATTTCTTGTATTTTATCGCCCTTTTGGGTACCATAATAGGCAATATCAAAGATTTCCAATTTTGCTGCCTGTATTAACTAAAATAGGTACATTACTACCATGCTACTATACTACAGCATGGAATTTGGAAGGAAAGTAAAAATGAGCAATTCAACTCAGGTCATTCCTTTTCTCCTTGTTCTTCCCTTTTTTCTCCCTCAACCAACTGGTCGGGTAGTGAGTGTGTGAGTATAGTGGGCAGTAAGCACATTTAAGTAGATATCATTTCAAGCCAAAAAGTCCAAAGTCGTGACACCGCCAGCAACGTAGTAGAATAATAATAATACTAAAAACATACAAGTTTAAGTAGTTAGAAACGATTGCCTACGGAGTGATATGCATAAATTAACTCTGATAGCTCAATTAAATGGGTCAGAATGCCAGGACGGAAGTGTAATTAGCCAGGTGCATTGGTAAGTTGCAGGTGTACATCCAGGGGAATAGCATAGCTNGAGTAGTTAGAAACGATAGTCTACCGAGTGATATGCATAAATTAACTCTGGTAGCTCAATTAAATGAGCCAGGACGGAAGTGTAATTAGCCAGGTGCATAGGTAAGTTGCAGGTGTACATCCAGGGGAATAGCGTAGCTGACCAGCGCAGGTGTGAGCAGCCATGTGCAAGGTGACTGTTCTTTTGATGAGCAGCAACAAAATTTCCTGGAAAGTGAGGCGCCAGGTAAACTGGTTTATGCAATTTTCCCACGAGCAACTATACATACATATAAAAAAAACTTACGCACTGTCCAGCAAAGAGGATAGCAGAGATGCTGCTGGAGAAGAAACTGTGTGTGCCATGATATGCTACAACCTGTCATTTGTTACATTTCTTCACGAGAAATGTAACAAAACAACACTTTTGAAATGCCAAAATTTATGAAACTTCATGACGAAGGAACCAACTGGTAGTGCATCCTGTTACGTTTCCACCTAAGATAAAACCACTGCACCTGCATACGATTCTCTCTACACACCAAAATACGCATAATATTATGGATGCAATCAAATAGCATCTTACATTAAACAAAATATTCCATAATATTCTTAAAATTTTCATATTTTCATCAGTCAGTTTTTGACTTTGGTCATCATCATTGCTCAGCAACCTATACAACAATATTGCATATCTTTTGGATAAAGTACAATCATCATAACTAATGAAGTTTTATCAGTAAAAACTTTAACCAGTAAATGTTAAAAAATTTAAACCAGTGATTGTCAAAAACATTACCAAAGGTTATTAAAAAACTTTAACCAGTGATAGTCAAAAACATTACCAAAGGTTATTAAAAACTTTAAACAGTGATTGTTAAAAACTTTAACCAGTGATTGTCAAAAACATTACCAAAGGTTATTAAAAACTTTAAACAGTGATTATTAAAAACTTTAACCAGTGATTGTTAAACCTTTACCTGGGATTTAAGAAAAAACTATACTATTGTACAAAGTAAACCTGCCTATTTTTTCATCAGTGAAATTGTAACCTGTAACCCAAAACAATGGAAAATAAATATGTACAGTGTGAAATATGTAAAGTATTCGTATCGCCAACCGGTGACAGGCTACTAATACATCTCCTTAATGAACATAGCGATGAGGAAAGGAAAAAAACAAAGTTTAAGATGCCCCAAAGATGCTTTAAAAAATCATGTGGAAATTACTTTACAACTTTACGCGACCAACTAAATTGTTTTAATCATCATGAAGCTTGTTTGGAGTGCAATT
>JAHZNC010005302.1:0-24982 GCA_027744095.1 Zhuqinia jingwanae | reverse complement strand
AACATGTGTACCTACCTACTTTAATCCATTACGAATAAAACATCCTGATGCAATAAATTGTAATTTTTAAACCTTAATTTTTAACGGAGCAAATTAAAAAAAATACCATACTTTTATTGTAATGCAGACACTTATTGCACTCCATTAAAAACACTTCATGTCACATATCGTCATCAGCTTTTTTTTTTAAACAAGTGACAAGGGCCACGGTCAAAAGTGTCATTTTAATTTAGGTAAGTATTTCAAATTCCATTCACATTAGATCACATGTCAGTTTTCATGAATCGCAAATGATGATGATGGAGTGAACTAAAAAGAAATTTATACTCATCTTGTTTCTTTTACTATGTTCAATTATCCATTATACTGGCTGACTCTCCTACTTTTGTACCCAGTCTAATATCATTATTATCCATTTAGACAATTTTTTTATCATGGGAGCGCTGACTTGGCTCCAACAACAGCAAAAAGCTTCACATTGCTCAAAGGAAATGGATGCAGCCAATTTTTCTCTCGTCTTTTTTGACAGGCAACATGTGTTCGTGTCCACTTTTTTTAACAATGAACCCAATTGTCGGGTAAATATGCATAACATGATTTCCTAAGTACCACATGAAAGAAATAGTCTGTCGTCCGTTATTACACTACCTGCCTCAAAAACTGTAATTAGTTTGTATAATGGGATTATTTGGGGTGCAGGTAAAAAAGATGATGCCGAAATGGCCTTTTTTGTTTAATTTGGACTGAATATATAAGTAGGTATGTTTGTTTGTTGAATGAGAATGTTGACGATGATGGTGAGGGTTTAAAAAAAATAGAAATAAAAAGAGACAGAAAAGTTAACTCACTCGACGCAGAGAGCATCTGGCTTATCATACATCTGTGGCATCACGATCCCTTTGCATTTTCCGAAACATTCATGGTACACTCGGAAGCTATTTGCTGTCCTGGCATCCCTACCTCTCCCGCTGGCTGCAAGCGACCCAACAAGAGATTTGGGAGGATTTCGATGAAGAAGAGAATTGACTAGACGTTCCGCATCCGTTTTTGTGATTAGCCCACAGGAGTGAGCGTTCATCGGGATGACTCCAGTGACCTTTAATACTTCCAACTGATCTGATGAGCATCTTGAACAAAAGATCTGAAGCTCGTCACAAACCTATTCAAAATAAAATACAAATACATATCGTTTTAGAAATTCTGAATTTTATATTTAAATTTACAGCATAGTTGACAGAATGTCTTTGGGTACAAAAGCACAATAAAACTATAAGTGTATATAATATGCATTTATGTAATATAATTTATGATTTATGCAACTCGTATCACACATTTTTTATTACGTGTTCACTTGATTATTTAACAGTTCAACTTTTTTCTTTCATCCTCCTCCATACAAAAAAGGTATTACTGATGCAGATCATATTTGCTTTTTTTTCAAAAGTGTAATTCGATTTTAAATGCATTTTTTAATGCTTGTTATATGTGACGCCGCCGTTATCAACCTTTCCTCTTTAAGCTTTTAAACTTTTATCCCACCATCCCATCTCCCTCCACCGTCTTGTTTCTTCTCTTCACAAGCCGGCATAAAAAAATATACATTGCCATTTTCATGCATTGCATTGATTGAATATTTCGTATCATATAATGTCGATCGTGACGATAATAGGCAGTTGCCCATTTTGCCATTCCCGAGCACAAGTAAATACAACAACAATAAATCTAACTTGTGTGGGAGAGTATATACATAGTTTAAATATATGTACCTATGATCTCATCTCTTTTATGAGATGACTTGCCATGAAAACGCTGTCGATGAGATTTTTATTAACCTATGCATTTTTTGATTTAGCAGCAGCAGCGTACACACATTTTGTAAACAACTCCTTTTATAGCCAACCACAAAAAAATTGCATAAAGCATCATCAGCATAGGTATACGCAAACAAAACTCGTGGCAGGAGAAGAAGCAGCAGCAGACATTATGTTTTCATCATCAGTCAACCAAGTCGATAATATTGTAGTAGTGGTGGTGGTAGTATTAGTGAGAAGTAGGAGGTGGAATTGAGAGACGTGCTTAAGTGTATTTTCACTGGATATTACTACATACATTACATCGTTTCTTTTTTTTTAAGACAAGAGTAAACATTAGGTATTCTTATGTGTGTACTGTGTACACACACGTCACATTCATTTTCATATTACATGTACATATAGGCAACATGTATATGTACATTATGTATGTATTCTGTACGTACACCGGTTTTAGATTTTATCCTCCTGTTTCTTTCTTTTTTCTCTGGTCTAGGTACGTTTTTTAATATGTTAATGCACTTTGCCATTTTTTACGCTGCTTGCTTATACTTGCAGTGCAGCAGGAGGAAGAAAAAAGAACAACGACCTCCACGGCCCGGCCGTTGTCGCACGACGCAAAAGTAGGCACTTGTGTGATGTGATGTAAAACTTCATTTTTTGCTTCTTCTCTCCTTTGCCAGTACTACTACTACTGCTGCTCCATCCCATTACATTACATTACTTTTTTGCCGCTGTTATGTGCATAATATATTTATATTCCTATATAATATCAGTGGAGTCCGTGATGTTACCACCAACAAAGATATTATAGAGTGAGTATTAATAGACTTGGCCAAATGAGAAGAAAATGTTTTATGCAAATGCACTAAGAACCATAAAAAATGGGCTTCAAACTTGATGTGGCGTACGTGCGTTTTCTTGGTGTTATGTAACACATTATAAATATAATGTACCTATAGATTACATGCATGTTTATATACAGAACTGCGGTGTTTTTACTCCAAAAAAAAAGATCGTAATGACTCGGAGGAGATGGAAGAAAACAATTTTGGTGCTAATGCATACTTATTTTTTTCCATTAATTAACGCCACATCGTAGCGCGTATTATCGGTTACCACCACTCATTATCATCTTTGGTAGTTGTTGTGTCATTATGAAAGTTTTTTTTTTATTATGTGCTACTCAAATTCAAGCATGTTAATTTGATTTTTTTGGTTCAGCTCATAACATGTCATGAAACTGTTTTGTGCTAAACCACACGGCAGGACTTCTTAAGAGGACAACGGATACATAAAGTATATTTTATGACAATGATGATAACTTGATGACAGGATTGACTTGCATGGACAGTTTTACATAAAAAATTATACAGTATAAACAATCATCGGACCATCATCGCATGTAATTATAATATGTCATCATTATCATGTTCATAAGCATGTCCTTTTCCAAATCCTTTCCACGTACAAGTAAATAAAACTACAAAGTCCGTAATAAAATATCTTAGCAGTTTTTCTTTATCCAGTAAAATACTCAAATGATCATAATAAAGAGGAAGGCTGCATTGCACGTCATATATCTCTCAGCGTCGTTATCATTGTCATCCATGTGTCATGTCATGTCATGTCATGCCATTTTCTGATTTTCCCCATAATCTTAATATTTTCCCATTTTCCACCCGACACACCGTTTTTATCAACTTTCTACTCAAACAAAAAAAAACATGAGCTTCTATTCTACTTCAACGTTTAAAATATTTTGTACGTACAAAACAAGTCACAGAGTTAAGAAGAAGAACAACAACAGCAGCAACATTTTTATTTTCTTGCAACTGTGTGCAAGTCATTAGCAGAAATTGTGTATCACATACTTGAAAGCCGGCTTTGACACACAAATACCTGTGTATACAAAACGCATTATTATAAGTCTGTTATCTGCTTTTATAGTCGGCCATTCTTGTTATTGTTTACTACGCAGCACTATTACTATTACATACTAAAAAATGGTCGTCTATCATAATGAGCAGTAGCACACACCAGACAAAAAAAAACAGAAAAGTATACCAGTACCACGCCACAGAGGAAACATAAAATATATGTGCAACTTGGCTTTTTGGTATTTTCACCATCACGCCACACGCCACGCATTCAAACAAACATACCTGTCCATCAATATTAATACCTAACCAACCAGACTAAAAACTCCCATGTGAGTGAACCACGACAAAAAAAAAATAACCACCATCCTACTCTCTTAGAAATTAAGCGTAGTATAGTGTTCAAGCTATAAAAAAGCAGGTAAAAAATATAAACCTCTTGCTTGTCGCAAGGAATGCAAAGTATTTCCCCCGGAGCAAATGCAAATATTGTAATTTAACAGTATAAAAGTGGATGTATGACAGTAAGAATAATAATAAATCATGAAGTGTGCAGTGTGTACACGAAGAAGAATAAAATATTATTATGTAGTGCAAAATGGTAGAATGGTAGTATAAAAATAAATCCCCATCCAAAGAAACTTCCTGACAGAAGGGAAAAGTCCTACTTATATGACTTGAGGATATATTCAATATTGAATATTTACACACTCATAAAAACTAACATGAATATAGTGAGTAGTAATTTTTTTTTTGAATTTTAAATTATTTCTTGTTGTAGTGTAGCGGTTTACACACAGGTTGTAAAGGAATTAATGCATCCCTCTCTCAACAAGAGAGCGTCAAAGTGAAGCGTGTCCCAGTCAGTCAGTCTCACTTTGTTCCCTCACCCGCGTTTAAAAGCTTGCCCATCTCCTTCTGGAATTACGCAGCAGTAGCAGCAGTAGCAGTAAAAAAAAGGAAAATAAAGAATGTGAAGAAGAAGAAATATATAGGTATGCATAATATTCTTGCATTGCAATGAACAAACAAGCATCACATTGCTGCTGACTATTATTACCTATACTCACAGGTGTGTGTTTCTGTATAGTCATTATTATATGATGATGTATAGCAATGTATGTCGGGTTGTTATGAAGAAATACATAGCCAATATTTCATGTCCACACACAGTTCGTATTCACTTAGTCTACAAGTAAAATTTGCATACATAATACATATTATGATGCTCTATAATGCAAGAAAAGTAGTAGTAGTAGCATAATATTTTTTGTTTTTGTTTCTAGTGTGGCATGTCGTGATCAATATTTCCACTTAATTACTCTAAACCGACTCCACAATAATAGTAACAAAATTTAAACATAACATGACGCGCATTTTAATATTTAACATATTTGATCATAATACCGGTTGTCGTTGTTCTGGTTGTTTTTTGCATACATATACCGTTTTGAGTTGCAAATGGATGTTGTTGTTATTGTTGTAGCACACTACATACATGTTCATAAGTAAAACTAGCTCATGTTGCTTTCATTCCCACTTCCGTACCACTCCTATGTCGTGTAATTAAGGTATGCAAAATTAAATACAATTCACCTTTTCTACAAGTACCACACTGGAATGTATATAATAGCAGGTGAAAGCATGGAAATTAATAATATGGTTTTTTATGACTGGTTGTTTCATCCCAACCCAAAAGTTAAAAACAACAAAATATTATAGCAAACCTGTTCACATTAACAATTAAATTCATATAGTGCACGCTGCTGACGCCATTAAAATTACAGTCAGGTAGCTGGATACTTTTTAAAAAAAAAGTATGAAAGTTGTGGCTTATTATTATGCATAATAATAAAAGTACATGTTGAAATCGCCACTTGTATCTGTAATGTACGTTTGATTAATGACATAACTACTTCCTTTTCCCAAACGCATGATGTGAAAGAGGTCTAGAGGTCATTGCATTCCGGCCTTTATGCGGACGACAGGGTAGTACAAGAAAATAGAGGCTGCCCTGAAAAATAGACTTAATACGACACTGGCTAGCCATATTTTCTCCTTCTGTTTGATTGCTTCTACTTAAAATTATTAAAATTCGTAGTTTTAATGCTATTTTTTATATTTTAATGGTATCACATACCCTCAGGTATATTGCAACTCATTATTATGAACTCTCTTACTTGACCCGTTTTTATCTACTTTTCATGTTTCATGTAGATTGCTTTTTTTCCACTACACAACCCTTGAATGTTATACTTACATAAATTATATTCTATATACTACATCAGGATAAGAACATTTCGTGTTAGCATTTGTAGGGCTTTTAGACTCTGATAATCCCGGGCCAAACTTTCTCAACAGGAGACAGTCAAGCTCAACACCATGATAAATCGACAATGTTGAATGTATGTACCATCGGAAAATAAATTGAAAAATGTCTCCAGAAAGAAATTACTGGAATTTATAAGAGCTACCGTTTCTTTTATATAACAACTATTATAATGAATACTCTACAATATTCGACGGAAAATTACATACTTCACTATGCTCAAGTTCCAAAGGAGAATAACATGTTCATGATGAAGACTAGTATAGAAAAAGGGAAGTGAAAAAAAAACATGAAATATGACTGTTGTTAAGGAAATCGATCGATACCTCCTGTCGGCTTTCTTTAACAACAATAACAAGTTCTATTTACAATGTAGCACTGACCACATACAACAAAGAAACCAAAAATCCTTGAAGCATAATAATGTTATAATTTATATAGGCACACACAATGGGAATTTTTAGCGTGGTGGCGTGCCGAATAACAAAGTTGATGAAAATACCGTGTGCAAATATAATCCAGGCTTTTAATGTTGTTTGAGTTTCAATTTTCAGATTGCTCTTAATAATAATAGAAAAATAGTTTTTTACACTCAACAACAAAATGTTATATCATCGTTGATTGTGTGTGGTGATAGTATATAACCTTCATTTATCCTTCGCACGGAGCCATATGCCAGACATAATATATCATGCGTCGTCGTCTGGTAGACTATATATATATGTTTTCAAGTGGCCAGTAATCCTAATAATAACAATGGTTCGACATTCGAATGCCCTTATTGTTGTTAAATGTCAGTTTTCTATTATTGATTTTAATAATCTGAATTGCAAATGAAGGACATTTTTAGGTGAATAGTTACTGTTAGGTGAAAAGTATATAGTGGTTTACACAATCTTTTCAATTTTTAACTTGATGATAAAACCATCACGTAAATAGCGACTAGGTATATAATAATGTCTACTGGAGTTCTTGAAGGTCACCAGTTAGACAAAAATTGATTGGAGAAAGTATTTTTTAAATCTAATTGAAAATTTTACAGGTAGATATTAGTAAAGTACAGTAGTAGGCTTACATGACAATATCAAAAACACTACATACCACCACTGCCATCATCAGTGGTGCTATTTGATATATTATAATAGCATTACACACACACAGACAACAACAAATGAACATTCCAGAAGAAGGAAAAAACTTTTTATTAGGAAAACAAATCATTAATTTTACTGTTTCCTATACAATAGCAAGTAGACTATTTTTGCCGATATAGTGACTGTGACTCAAGGCAAAAAAATGCTGATTTATTAATAATAGTTGACAGTCCACACCACGTCAAGCAGCCAGTCAGCAGACACAGACATGCAATGCTTTGTACTACCATACAAGTTGCATTACATCACATACAAGTATTTTTCCATTTCACCTTGAAAAAGTTAATTTTACGCATAGTTACACACATTTAACTTTAACATGGATGATTTGCTAGTTTGCTCTACCAAAGTCACTCTAAAATAGATTGGTCATAAATGTGTGTATGTAGGTATGTATATGGATTTTAGACAGGACATGGAAGGTCGTTTGTTACCAGCACATTATTTAGTACCAGTTCATTTGCCTTTGGTTGTTTGCTCGCATCACAAACTGATCAAATAATGCAAATGATCAATATAATCAAAAAAAAAATCTTAAAACTTTCATTTACATCTGCTCCTGCGGTTATTACACTATTTACTCTGCAATTAAAAATGAAAAGGCTTTTGTGGAATTTGGATCCTTTTCAGAGTCAGCTTAGTACAATTTATACACAATTTATCCCACCTGTCATTTTTTTTTGTCGGCTAACTGACTGCAGTTGCACAAATAATAAATATACATAATATTTTATAGGTATGCATTTTTATCTTAAGTAGTGTAACCTTTTACTAAACTCTTGAAAGACAACCACCAGAGAGTATTTAGATTAACAGTTCACCAAAGTTCAGCAGACATTCACAGAAAGGAATAACACAGACACAAGCCATGTTTGAAATTTTAAGAGTGCAGAAAAAAAAATTCTAATCTTTCCAAATATGTATGTGGTAATATATTATATACTTAATATGTACCTACATATACCTACATGCATGCATCTTTGTGTTGAGTACAGTAAAGTAAAACTATTGTCAACTTCAATTTGGTTCATTTGTAATTATTATAATATATTGCTGCATGATTCATATATGATGATATGGCATGACTATTTTCGGCACTTAATGTCAGTCAAGTCAGTTCAAGAGAGTTCAAATAAATTGGCTTGGTTTTTATTAAAGGGTCAAGTTGACAGCAACACTCTGCTATGCTGATTGATGTCACTTGAATTAGTAAAAATTTGTCTTTAAGAACGTCATCACGACAGCTTTCACCCGTAGCAAAATGTTATATACCTATACGCTATATACCTACATAATATATACATTATGATTGTGTAGCAATTTGAGAGTCCCGCATTTCTCCCTCTCTTCATAATCCCAAAATCCAAATTAGCGTCTGTCTAAATTCACAGAGATATCAATTTTGTCCAAAGAAAGATTGACCTACACTTGACATTATTTTCTATGGTTGTCTTGTGTTATCATCATCATCATCATGCTGCATAATATGTATCTCTTATCATACAGGCAGTCAGTTTCAAAGCTGATTTGTAGCTTGAGCGTATATATCAAATCAATGATTAAACTGATAAACTCGGTCCCAACTCCCAATCTGGCTGGACTGGAAAATGTTTATTTTTTAAACAAATTATTTGATATGGCTTTTTTCATTACACAATAATTTTAGAAAGACTAAACTGTATTTAGTAATTGAATGTAATTTAACTTCAGCCACGCTTCAGCGCGGTACAAGTTTTGAAGAGCATGAGGAATCACTTATAAAAAGTATCAAAATTATCTCTGCCAATAACAAAACAACACCTTAGTCTGGCTGTTGCCGAACTGAAGGAATCAGTAAAAAATATATTAAAAACACCCTTTCAATCTGATAGAGTGACAACGCGATATAATTTATTACTCTCCACTTTGCTGATAAGCATGAAGAATATTCCAAAAACCTTTAACCATCCACCCACGCATTACAATGCGGTAAGACAAGCCAATCAAAAATTTTACCTAAATTACAATGGTATATAATATTATACTTGATTGCAACTTGATGTTCTCTGCATATAACTCTGTATCTGTATATACCTATATTATACAGGCTTATTGAGTACTATCAAAGAGGCAATACCTAATATAAAGTATACATACATATTATTTATTACTCATACAGACAGACAAACAGACTAAAAAATGTAAAACTCTATACTCACCCAAATCAAATGCTCACGCGCGCAGCAGACAAAACATGGATTGCAAAATAACCAGAAGTGTTATTTTTATGGGCAAGTAAGTGCATTTTACCTGATTAGGTAGGTATGTATAACATACAAAAATAAAAAATAATATGCAACGCAAAAAATAAAACGAGACCAGTTCACATTCAGGATGAAAATCATATTTTTTAAAGACAAGACCATCAAGAGCCGTTTGTTTTTGACCTTGTACTTTACACAAACAAACCCCTTCCATTCTTCTCATTTTTTTCCCTCTCTCTCTCTATCTGAAAATTCCAAAAAGCACGAAAACAATTTATATAATTCTTCTAGTCTTTTCTCTCAGTTGCATGCATGTAATCAATCTCCAGTGAAGAAAAAAAAGGGAAAAAATAAATAAACACATGTATTGAACTCAATTATCTTCTTGTACTACTATATGCTCCTACTTTTTTTATAATGTATTATTGTTATCATGTGCAAGCCGTGAAATAATTACCTGCCTTACAATGCTTCTCTAAATAAAATGTTATAACGTGTAAAACGATAATGGTTTTTGCTTGCAGTGTGGTTTGTGTACTGGGTTGTGTAAAAAAAATTATAATCTCCACGACTCAAACGTATATGCCCATGAATAAATGCCATCATGAATTTGTTGTGAACATGCATATTATATATGTATGTTCCATAGTTCATATATATCCAAGTACAAAGAGAGGAGGTCGAAAGCTTCTCAATTAAAAAAAGTATTATCATATTGTTTTTCTTCTTCTTCTTCTTCAATTTTTCATCTCTCATGTGAACAAAGATGCTGGTTTACTGCATTTATGTCTGTCATCAATCAGATTCATCATCGCAACAATATGTCTACATAATACATATATTACAGAGTTATAAAATACATCGTGTACATGTGTGTGTATGCTCTGCACACGCAAGCCATCACGTACGCACAACCAAAAAGATGAAATGATCTGAATAGATATTTAAACAGATAACTTTACAATCAAAGTATTAAATTGCTTATATTTATTTTTATGGTAAAGTATATACTAGAATGGCACACAAAGCAAACTTTGGATGATTTGTCAGATTTTGATGATAATACCCACGAATCTATATGCAATAATTATGCATTGCAAACACAAACACACAGCAGCAACAGTCTCATCATCTTTTTCCTTTTATCTCTTCCCATCATTCATTCGTCCGTCCCAGTGGAAAATTACTCGCTCTTCGCTCGACATTCAATGCTACTACTTCGTTTGCATGCCGCGTTTGTGGCATAGCAGCACCCTGGCAATTCCAATGCTTAGTTGTTTTGATGTTGTGTATAAACCATAATAATATCTTCTCTCTCTCTGTCTGTTCTTGATGTGTTGTTTTTATGATTAATATTAATATTATTGATTGGGTTGACTGGCGCAAAAACCACCAGAAGCGACATAGACGCGTCTCTCACAGCACATCAGCAGTATCATTCCTACTTGGTGCACTTTATTATCTGCCAGCCAGTCAGCCTTGCTTTTGCATACAGATCTTTGATTAATAACGTTATTACTTTTGATGTTATTGTTATTCGATTGAGTAGTGTTGACGAAATTTTGTGTTTGTATGAGTGCAGCAGTAGTAGTAGTGCAAGCGCTATTTTTTTTGATTGTATTGTTTGTGGATGTGTGATGGGATTATATGAATAAATGCCTAATGATCTCCGCCTTACGACTTACGAGCTTGCACTAACTACTGCACTACCGTTATTCATCATCATCATAATAGCAGTTATAACTATCAATGAGTAAGTTCGTTGACTTATTGTTTTGCCACTAAAATGCAACTAGGTTCCGACCTCGTGTCGTGTCCTGCTTTCCCTTTCAATGCATACTAACCAAAATATTAATGGCAGACTACTACTACTCCTCTCGACTCGACTCGACATAACAAATAAATGGTAGAAATATATATATGTAAAATGTATGTATATTTACCGTATTACATTTACACATATGTGTATG
Source organism: Zhuqinia jingwanae (assembly GCA_027744095.1). NCBI lineage: Eukaryota > Metazoa > Arthropoda > Collembola > Entomobryomorpha > Paronellidae > Zhuqinia > Zhuqinia jingwanae. The sequence continues at coordinate 13,595 of JAHZNC010005302.1, read as the reverse complement.
TGCCTATAGTCTGTTAACACGCACGAATGTAATCCCTTATACATGTCTACAGAAATGATCTCCTCCTTCCCCACGTTATTATTATTATTATTATGCAAAAAAGAAATAGGTCCTTAGAAGGAACAAGAGCAAAAATTGTAGGATTTTTTTTTGGTACGCAATAACAATAACATATTAATTCTGTACAGATAATATGTAACAATATTCCTGTTTTTTTTGTAGCAGCAGCAGTCAACAGACACATGGCTTCAAAATCACGACTGTGAACATCCTTACGACAAAAGTATGCAGCGCCAGTGTACTTGATTATCACAAATACTACAGACTCATTTTTTTGCATTTTTTTATGAGGAGGGATGAACTACAATGGAGTCTTTGTTTGAGCGCTCTGCGAACGAAAAGAATGTGCTTGTACTTCGTAACAGTAACAGGAATACGCACGCACTTTTTAAGTATCTAAGTACATGGTAGATATATTTTTCAATAAGTATTATTCACAAACAAGGAGTCGGTTAACAAGATGAAGGAAGCTTGATATATAAAAAAAGCGTACCAAGTTAAATTGCATGTACCTATATAAGTATATTTTTTCTGTGCTGTGCCAGGCAAGATGTATCTTTAAAAAGCGTTAAAACCACGAAGATTTATGTATTTTCGAGTTTCGACACAGAGTCGCATAGAGCGCCATTTTAAGTAGCTATTGTTAGAAAAAGGCTACACATATATTTGTATGCACATTAAACGAGAATGGACTCATTCATGCTATTAAACAGCAAAATGCTGAATGAATGGAAATTGTGACATGGACAAACTACAATAATGAATTAATGGCTTATTTTTCTAAGAAGGAAAAATCTACAAAAACTTTTATAAAAGTAAAGCAATAAAAGTGTCAACCAAGATTTTCTTTAGACTGTCAGCGTAGCTTTAAGCTCAACTCAACACAAAAACTTGAAGTTTTTTTTTTGGCTTGTTGTTTTTCTTAAAATTTTAGGTTGTAAAATGTTACAAAACAGAGAAACATGAATATTGGTCGTTTTATTACATTTTTTGTTGTGCGCACAAAATGAGCATTTCAGCTGCTCAACAAAAGCAACACCGATAAATGCTAAATGCTGACTGATGATGGGTTATGGGTATTGTACCAGAAGAGAAGTAAATTGCAAAATATCGTGTTATTTTTTCCTCGTTTTCTGACAAAAAAATATCTCATTGTGATTTTTGAACTGCGTAAAAAAATGAATTATTGCTACGTGTGAATATTATTAACTTCTCATGAACCGATCTCTGATCTGATCTAGCATTTTTAAAAGAAAAAGTTACAACAACTGTGCGTATGTGAGCCACGGCATGTAGGCAATAATTCTCTCTCTCTCTCTCTCTCTTTTCAAGAATATTCCATTCAGCGTTTATTTTGTAGTGAGCATAACAAAAATAATGATAAGATGTACCTTGAGAAAATGTGCGTGAGTACTGAGTAGGTATTATCTGTAGGGTTTATATATAGCTACATACATGTGTAACTACTTGTGTAACTGCTCACGTGTAAACTTGTATACTAAGTGGTATTTTGAGAATAATATTTGGAATACATAACAAAAGACCACGAAAAGCTGATTGTGATTACTATACAATACGTTGCTGTTGTAGACCATGATAAAGCAAAAATATTTTTTAAAAACGCATGAAAATTGCTTTTGCCATTATTTTGTACCATCATAATCGCGGTACGCATGATAAATAGTGTCGAGACTTTCAGACGAAAAAAAAACGCGAGACTGTTACAATAGGCTGCTATTGTATATTGTTATAGGTATACACATACGTATAACTACCAAATAGACGACGACGCTGGTGATGATGATGATGGTTACATTGTGAAGTGAACAAGAATGACTGTATTTTCTTTTTTTCGTCTTGAAAAAAAAATGCTAAAAGGGAAGGTTTGGCTAGCAAAAAAAAATGCTTGGTTGGCAATAACAATTTCACTGAAAAATCAAGATTTTAAGTAGTTTTACGTAGCAAGCGATGCGATGCGAGCATACACAGAGTATGTGTGTGGTGTGTGTGTACCACCGAGCTTTGAACACAATTATTGTTTTTTTTTGTTGTGAAAAAGTCAAAGTGCTTGCAGCAAAAATTGCTGTGTTGTATTCTGTCGCTCTGTGTCCTGTCTACATAGATGTGTACATGGTTATTTTGAATGGTTGTGCTGCATGTGCGAAATATTATTTATTGCTTGTCGGTTAGTTGTTTCTCGTTCAGCTAGCATTGAAAATCACGTACTATATAATACCTACTAAGTGGAAGGAAGATACAAAACTGATGGCGATGATGACGACGATGTGATGATGGTATTGACCACTGACCACCATTTTCATAAAATTAGAATCCAACAAAATATTATTTATAATGACATGGCACGCTACATAATTTTCTATAAAAATTTTAAATCATATATATAAGAAAAGAGGAATGTTCATAATAATGATGATAAAGGGAGGTACATATGAAGATAATAGTTACACGATTTACTTTACTACGTGCGCTGTACAAAATTTGGATAACGAATCATTGACGTACATCGTTTCCTTTTCAAGGCAAGCCTCTATGAGAGAGACAGAGAGAAGGCAGGCCAGCAATTTGCTGCTCAATTCACCAGCCATCCTTTCCACGCACATATACAATGTGTGTATATGAGAATTGAACTCCTGCAGACATAGACATTTTACCAGCAGACAGAAGAGAGAACAAATCTACAGATCATAATAATTAGCAGACATTTTTTATACCTTTATACATGTGCCTGTAGTTGACTCACATGAAAATCATCCTGATCATCAACATCAACAATGCGGATGTACCACATTATTGCACAGACATTGTACTACATGTACGCATATTATGTGTCCTTTGCAGTATAGTACCTATATATTTTTGTTCTGTTACCTGCAAAGGTACATAGATAGATAGGCACGCTATTTTGATAACAAAATTGGTTCAAAGGCATATATCATGCCATGGCAATCGCAAGAATCACACTCGGCAGACAGACAGGTAAAATAAAGTGTATATTGCAAGCTGTGACTTATTGTACGCATATATGATAATTTGTTGTAGACAATTCAACTTTTCTTATGTATACTCCTTTGATGATTGTATTTTAAATGCCAGGTTTCTCCCCGAAGGAGGTGTATCATCATCATCATCATGGCAAGTAGAAGAGGAGGTCATTATATTCTTGTTCTAAATTATTACTACTATATATTACCACGAGCATAGGAAGATGAGCATGATATTTTTAAAGGTGGTTTGTAATGTTGAACGTAGCTGAAGAAAGCATAATAAAAGTTATAATCTTATTCCATTTTTCGCTGCGGTCAATCAACTAAAAATCATTCCTTTGGTTATGTACGACCAAGTGCACATCAAGTCAAGAAAAAATCTCATATTGCCGTCATCGTGGACAAGTGAAAAGCATGATATTTTTACACATGTATAATAACGGCAGAAGCAACAATATATATTCTCAGTATCGGTATACCTACATATTTCATTCCAGTTTCACTGCCGCCGCTGCTATAAAACTCCAATTTGTGTAAAGTGGAAATGTTTTTATTTGCATCAATCAGGATTTAAAATTCAACGAAAATGGAAATGACCCATGCCATCCTCATCCATCTTTCTTTTTTTAAATACCTATCCACTTTCCACAATACTCGACTCGACTCTTTTTTTTTGCTGTAAAATATAAGGATCTTAATTTTGGCTTTTGGATATTTCAGCGATTTTTACACTCTTATACATATACAATTTGGCAGGCACACTGACAGACAGAGACGAAGAGAGAAAAATATTACAGATGGATGATGATGAGGATGGGCGTAATTTTTTTACGGTTCGAAAATCAAAAGAGTACATAGTACATAACGTAGCGGCAGACACTATAAAATTATGGTCAATTTATGACTTCATATTATTATAACTTATTACTTCAAATCTGTGTGTGTGTGCTACACCTATATATATATATATTATATGCTGGTGTACTACTACTAATATGCAACTAAGGCAAGGAATAAATGACTGTTATGATGACGATGATGATGATGAGGATCACGATGATAATGATATTGCTTTATAATAATAATGATCGCTAGCTATAGTACCAGTACCACCACCATCACATTACCACCATGTTATCATTATCATCATCATCATCATCATCACATAAGGAGAGAATATCATGATCAAAGACACTCCATCATCTTAAGCACATTTTTTTTGCATGGATGACGGCATAGCTTGGGCTGGTGTGGTTTCTCATATTTATTTTGTACTTGGTGCATGCCTTGGCATGGAATTTACGAAAATTATGAATGGAAAATGGGAAACTGGCTGAGCTTTCATACAGCTTCCATCCAACTAGGACGAGCTCATTTTATTTTTGTGGGTATATGATGTTGATGATGATGATAATATGGTAAAAGAACCCGGCTACGTGGCTTTATCGATATATCACGTCATTTCACTCTATTATGGGCTATATGAACATTACTATAGTAGTCTTTAATGAAAATGCAAGCTGAGCGTGCTCTGTAAAGTGTTTTGATATTATTATGCATATATAATGAAATAGGACATCTCTTGAGTCTTTCTTTTTTGCTTTGCTGTTCGGCATGACAAAGTGATATAATTTTTTTCAAAAGCTCATAATAATAATAACGATGAGTCAAGTATAAAGTACAACCACCACCACTGGGCTGCTAAAATTCTTTACAAAGAAAAGAAAGTTTTTTTCTTCTGTAAGTAAATTCCAGCAAAGGATAATACAGAAAGCACGTTCTTTCAAAAGATTTTTTCAGCAAAATAAAAAAAATATCCTTAAATGTCTTCCTTTTCCATTTGAAAATTTCATTCATTTGCATTTTGTTTTCCATTTACTTGGTTAAATTCCTAAAGAGCTCATGAACCCCAAAAAAACGTTGATTTGTTGTTATGTTCAAGTCCAATATATGTACATTTACAGTTTTATACTGTCATACTTTATATATACGTATATATATTAGCAAACATATTTCAGCATTATCTGGGTAAACAGAGCAAATGTGTATTGCGTATATCACTGCTGCATTTTCAAATAATATTATTTATTTATTTTCCCCCCGTTATAATATTATAAATGTATTTTTTTTGTCGAATGCACGCAGCATTAGCGATTACCATGTAAAAAAGTCACGTCTACCCTTTGAAAGGCAGTTGAAAGTGGAGTGAACCAGAAGTTAGGAAATGACATTATCATTTTGTGATATCACAACAACAAGAAATTGTCTACAGTTGAGTCTTGTTGAGTTTGTAAAGAAGAAGGAAAAGTTTGTATTTTTCTAAATTATTTCTGCTGAGACGCGCTTAAAAATAGTCCAAGAAACAGAACAAGGCTGACAAGTGAAGGAGTCAGGCAGGCAGACGCGCAGACTGCTGTGCTGACTACATATTTTTTTAAATATATATCTCACTTTTCTCTCTCTCTCTCTCTCTCGCTGCTAGTTCTCCTTCATCGACCACCACAAAGTAATATAATAAAATAGCATGAACTGCAGTGTAATATGCGAAGCCAAGAAAAAAAATCTGCATTTTTCATGTTCACAACAACACGACAAAAATACAGAAAGAGATCAACCATCATCATCATCGTCGTCAATATATTTTTTTTCATTTATCTCAACTGAGTCAGCAGAAGTGTTTAGTTCAAAAGTCAGACCACTGCTGTTATACTGCACTGAACTCAAAGACTCAAGTTAAAAAAAGAAGACGACGACGACAAAAGAAACATTCATCGACATCGATGATATGGATGTGAGATAAAAGGTAGAAATATAATATTATGTATCTCTTGTCTTTATGTTTTTTAAAAAATGTTTAAAAAAAGAGAAGAACACACGGTGATATCAATGTTCTCTCCGTTACATATATGTATATATAATAATAATATCAATATCTGCTAAAGTATGTATGTATATTTGTATTATCAGGACTTGTCTTATAGGTTCTTGGCATCATACCGCCGACACATATCACTTTACATTTTGAACGTAAGCGTTTTCTTTGAGCAACGCTTATTTTCTCTCTCTCTCTCTATACCTTGTTTAAAGAAATCAAGGAAAAAATGATAAAATTTAGAAAATCTTATTTTGTATTTGCAATAGAATCCATTCCAAAAGAAGAAAAAACAAATCAATACACACAAAAGCCTACTTGTTTAGCTAATGATTTCAGTCATCTCATCATCATAATCATAATCATGATTATTATTATGATACATATTGTTATATTTGTTTTTCAATCAGAGAGTAGGATAACCCCATTATCATTTTTTATATACATAGGTAGCTAGATTATACTTTTAATATAATGTTATCTCTTTTAAAAGGAATAACATACATATTTTATTTTTTTGATTGTGAGACAGTGAATGACTGAAAAATGATACAATAACTTTTGTGTATAGGGATGTATTTGTCATCGGACACAAGAAAAAAGGGTGACTGCAGTGACAGGATAAAGTGCATCTTTTTTTTACATCTTCTGATTATTCTCTCTACCAAATTCACTTATTTATTGATCTTCTTGGTAAAAAAGGAGGTTAGACCAAGCAACCCAACGTATCGCATCATCGCTTTCGTGAACATCGATTACCATAAAATATACAATATTTCATGTGTGTGTGTGTAAAGATTTTTTTCCCTCGTTTTCATGTGCTTTTAACACAACCTATAATGTATCCGCCGAATAATTTAGAGGAAGAAAAAAGATTTTCACAACCATATTGTAACTCTTGTAACATACACGCAACAAAACGTGGAAAACTAGTAGCTACATATACTATCTATGCAAGTACTTCTGCTTACTAGTAAGTTTTACTTTTGCATCTGTCGTTTCTTGACATGTCGCCAGCTTTTGTCACTATTTTTTATGCTGATGATGATGACGCTTGGCGACAAAGCATTGGCTTGACTTTTTTTAAACTTGCATTTGGTTGTTTGCACAACATTTTAGGGTAGAATGCTACTGCAGTAGATGTAGATATGATGGCACAAAAAAACGTGATTGTGATTTTTGATAACGTCTCCCCTGTCAGTTCAATGAGGTTGCAAAAAAGTCAGGCAAGCGACCAGTGTCAGGCTGTCAATTTACAGCAGTGTAGTGGGTTTTTTTCAGAGAAGATGAAATTTATATTAATGCATAAAACATTAGTTTTTAACATATTAAAATGATCATGATATAGCATTAAGCACATACTTGTGTATAGAGAGAAAAGAGAAAATTGAAATGATATAAATTGCTAAGAAAAAAGTATCTCGGAAAAATTCCAAAAACTGAGTTGATGCTTACTTACTACATGCAATAAATATTGTGTGGAATTCTTGTGAATTTTGTTTTTTGTTGTATGTTGTATAAGAGACTAGAGAGAGAGAGAGTGAATAAATTTTTTAAAAAATATCAAAAAGTGTAATAATTCACCATTAAAAGTAATAATCGTATAGTACCCATTAACCATGTCACGACAAAATGATCTTTTGGGAATCTAAAAAGGCACGACATGAAAAGTACCGACACAATGATGAAGAATACCATCATCACACACTCATATTATTATTATACAATGTATGTATAATACATAAAATACTAGCAAAACTTTTACTGTTAAATCTAACTATTCCCATGCGTATAGTTCATTCTCATCATATTATAATCACTACAAAACCACCAGAAAAAGACATCCACAACATCATGTAGTATCCATCCATATAAGTTTATTTGCATGTCTTGAAGTAGTCCAACAACAAGGGTATATATATATGCATATTATATTCATTTGGCTCCAACAATTTATTCTATCGACCTCCATTATAAAAAAATACGCGCCTATAAGACGCCAAAGCGATAAACGATAAGAGCGCATTATATGTGTGTAGTGTGGTGCATATAGACAGTACTAAAAATGCAACTTCTTTTGTCACTGTCGCCAGTAGTCCCACTCTCAAAACAGTAGTAGTATTTGTAGTAGTCCTATAGTCACTTGTTCTTGTATTTATTTACTAGCAATATACTGCAATAATCTACCAAATTGGTGAATAAATATCTTTTTGCCATTTTTACATTCAAAAAAATATGGGGATAATACTGTAGATTTTTTTGGAATTCCAATTGCAGTGACATTAATGTATATAGTTTCTTTTCTAATTTCTCAAGCTGGATTCATTTGTTTGTGTACTTCTTTCGGTAAAAAAAGTTGACATTTGTCGTACTTTGCCGTAAGAGACCATGTAAGAATGTGACTTTTATTTTATTATGCAGATCGCTTTTCATTGAACAAGATGCAGAGATGATGATTTTATGAACCTGATCAAGTTTAGTTTGCTTAGACTTTGCAGTTGATTTGATTGTTTTACTGTTGCTCTTTTCGGCTCTGATTTTTCCTGCAGCTACTTTTTTTGGATAGGCATGTACGTACGTAGTACGTACGAAATGTTGTTTCATTCTAGATGAGAGCAGGTGTAAAACAGGAGAAGAAATTATTTTTCTTAAACAACAACCAGAAGGAGGAGGAGAAGAACCCGATATTCAACAATTTCAATCATCATCGTCACAAAGATGAGCTACCTTGAAGGTTGAGAAGAAAAATCAGTAACAATGTATGTAGTTTAATAACAAAAAAAACATATTCATGAAATGTTTATGTGAGGTGATGGTAGTGATGAAGTGGAGTAGTAGTAAGTACGCAAATTTTTATAAATGATTGTACAAGGACGGGTTGCATGTTGCATTGGTCATGTAAGCATATAGGTATATGTATCAAGTATGATGTGACGTAGTCGAGTGAGTACAAATTTTTATATAAGAAAAAAAGAGAAACATGATTTCCCAACGTTATTTTGTCACTTTGTTGTTTGGTTGGATATTTTGACTCTTGACTTGTCATTTTGTTTGGACCACTTTGTAAAGCTGCATACATTGTACGTACACATATTATGCACGTATGTACCCAAAACGAGATTAAAAGATCTGTGTCTATTTTTAATCTTTTCAGCAGGGGTATCTTGTTGTAGTATACTCTAATCCAAGTTTTCCCTTGAAAAGTTAAATCGATCGAAACTGAAAGATTGCAAATGAAACATGGTCCACATGAAACATATTATGCAACATTTTTTTTTTCAATTTAACTTTCCGAATGCTTTTTTATACTTTTGCACTTACTCCCGGCAACTTAGTGATTAATGTAAAAAAAAATCTAAGAACAAAGATAAATATGTACCCATATGTATATGACGAGCGCAGAGGCATATGCAAATGCTGATATTTTGTGAAATCTGTGGACTCTGAGGATTTTACTACCTACCCATAACCTTGATTTCAACAGAAAGTTTTTTTTTTAAATTCTTACATTACAGTAGTATAGTAGTGGCAGCTGCTGCTGTCATGTCAAAATCAACCCTTCTGTTGTCTGTACTCATCTATATAATTATATATCAATAATATATTTAAAAAAGAGGCAAACCACACGTGGTATAAAGCTGCGGCATAGGTCATTGAGTTCACTTTTTAGAGGTTAAATTTACCAGTTTTATAATTTTAATTACTACCATTGAAATCCACATACAAAATATTTATTATTTCCACTACAACTGAGATTACACCAACCTGGCAAAGATGTAGTAGGTAAATAGATGTAAGTAGACATTGATTTCACCTATTATACATATGCATACACTTTTTTTTTAAACAATGTTCCAAATCCAGCACAAGGTAAAAATATACGTAAATATGTTGTATACATACATAACTTGCTACTCGTTTAATTAGATTACAACATGCAAAGACAACCTGTACTGATATTGATAAACACAATATTTTCATCTCTATTCTCTTGGCAGATGATAATTTGATGATTTTTACCCTGACTCTCTGCTAGCGTTCTCATATTAAAAGCTTTATAATAAACCGTATCAGTTTTATCAACTCTCATCCTATAATTAGTAGACATCGGAACTTTTAAAATAATATTTATCACGAGTTTGTAATCTTGCTCATTTAAACTCATTACATTAGTAAAAATAAAGTATACGAGCAGTTTTGTTCTTTCACCAGATTTCACAATGCATTAATGCAACAAATTTTTTTTTTTGCGATATACTACTATTAGCCCTCGCTTGTTTTGTGGTTGATAATTAGCTTTTATATAAAACCAGCAATAATATCTTTTTCAAAATCTATTTTTTTAACTGGATTTTTTTAAAATAGCAATAATAGTCAATGTATTTCAACTTTTAAATGGAGAAATGCGAGAGAGAGAGAGAGAAAGAAAAGAATTAATAAAAACATGTTTTCTTTTTCATAAACCTCGAAATGTTTTTTTTCTTGAAATTGATGTTATCAATTAAGTACATAATACGCATTACCAATACACAAAGATTAGAAACAGTGAAGAGAGGAGGATGTAATGAGTTTTGATGATAATTTTTTTTATACTATACTTCAAACAAAGAAAAAGAGAATTTGATTAGACTTAAATATATATTTTTAACTAACTATATATTATGTACATACATCCTTTTGTGTTACTTATATCTCTAACTTCTATTTGCCTCATTTTATTATTATTTAATTACCTACCAACACTACCACCTGCACCTGCCGAATTGTAAATCAGAGTCATTAAGCATTAAACTTTATAGTACTGCATTGCACAATATATACTCATACTTATATTTTGTTTTGCTTATTATTATAAGCAACTTATCGCATTTTAAAAATAAGTTTGAAACAAGTGCATTTATTGTGCATATAGGTATGTAACAAACATTTTTCCTTTTTTGTAGCCGTCCAATTTTGCTATACGCTAGGAGAATACAAATAATGCATTTTGTATGTTTGCATGCATGCAAGCAAACAGCCATTACACTATACTTTATAATGGCTGAAACAAATGACTTGTTACGCTTCAATATATTTTTTAGGTCCTGTTTCTGTGTGTGTGTGTTTGTGTGTGCGCGCTGCGCGGTAATCAAGCTATTTATATACCACGACCCGACCCAGTCAAGTCAATAAATTTTCTCTTCAAGAAAAAAATGCATCGGATAACTTGGTCATAAACTCTCTGTCCCTCTCTTTCTGACTCTTGCTTTCTTGATGTCAATCTCTTAATTTTAACATAAAAAGAAGAATGCATGTGAGGCATCCCCAAATCCAGAGTGGTAACCATTGAGGATTCAATTTGCACAGTTGGAAATAACAAGATAAGTACTTGCACAAAGGAAAGAAGAATACAGAAAAGCGATGCAGTAGACCGGCACTGGGATTCCCAAACAACTCAAACTCAACTGCATAGTGCATGCTAAAAAAATATTTAGTAATAATAATAATAATAATAATAATATGTATGTAGACTAGTGTTGTACGTAGATCTTGTAAGGAAATCTAAATTTTCTGTAGTAAATATATGTATTTACTAAAATTGTCGACGAGATAAGAAATTGCATTGTTATATACATATATTGATGCATCTTTTAAAAGAAAATTAACTTGCATGCATGACATGCTATGCTATCAAAATTGATAAGGATACATCTTTTGTGCCAACACATGAAGCCTTTTCACGGATATAAAGATAACAACAGAATAACTTATCAAACTTAAAAACTAATACAATCAAAGTGTTTCTTTAAAAAATACCTATACATATATTTATATTTCTTATCTTATTTTTTTGTGCTTGAACTTATTATTATTTTTACGCTAAATTAAATATATATACTGTCTAGTTTGCTCTCATTATCTTTCATAGAGAGCTGTCTCATGACATGATATGATGATAATAATAATAATAAGCCTTTTTTGAAAAACTTGAAAGAATCACCATCATTGGAGGAATTGGCAACCAAGAAATTACAAAGGAGAGGAGTAATATATCGTGATCTATAATTCTATATTTCTTTCTTCGTCCTTTTATACGTTGACGGTAGGTGTCTAGTAGTAAGATATAGTAACAAAAGTAATAAAAATAATAAGATTGGACAGTAAGGAAGGTTATTACCTACTACCTACGTTGTTACTTTTTATTATTTTTCTGGTCAACAACAACAACATTATACCATACAACATGAGACACATGAACTTTACAAGGCAAACTGTTCCCTCTGTGATGATAATACTATGATGAGGGCAGTGAGTAAAGTGTTCTGGGAGACATAACATAAAACATTATGTACGCTGTCTGGTTGACAGTTAACGTTAATTTTTTTTACCATGAAATGCATACACAATACAAACCATACTCACACAGTCACACTCATTGAAATGCTTTTTTTTATAAAACAAACAAGGTAAGCTTCTTCTTCCTTTATTAAAGTAAGCATATGTAGTGTATTATTATTTTATTAACAAGCCAAGATCATTTAATTAATTATTAGATAAAGAGTGTGACTCTTCCTTGATATCGTTCACGGGTTCAGGGTTCATTGCCAATTTCAAAATAATCATTTCATTATCATTATATATTTTCGACCATTTTGCATTTCATTTGAAAAAAATTAATACTCAGCATGTCCGCCGCGTATTCGTCATCGTCACAAAATATTGTTCTGATAAAAAAAAAGTTTATGAATATATTGAATTTTTTGGTTTAAAATTAGAGCACACAGCTACAATACTTGTATACATGATTGATTGAGTTGTTGAATATAAAAATTTTACAAGCTGAAATCTGACAAATGCAATTGTTCTTTTAGAATAAAACACCAAATTGTTCTTCGTCGTCGGATCAATGTCTAAAATGTGATTGTGTTTTGAGCATTTGATTTATCTGTGTGGTACATGGCATTATGCACACACATGTCATTCTTTGGCAAAAACAAAACTATTAAAATCAGCACGAAAAAAATGGTTGGTATCATACACAGGATCATTATTGAATAAGTTATAAAGCAACTTTCAAAAGGATTTCGGCGAATCATAAAATGCATAAATACATTCTTACACATATCTTATGGGAATCGATAATATAAAGACGACCACTCCACATGCACGTGCATAAAAAACAGAGCATAATAATAAAAAATATCATTATGTTTAACAAGAACCCTCAACACAGGGTATATGCGTTTAAATTTTTAACTAGATGTGTTCGTGAATAGAATATAAAATTCAAAATTAGCTTAGATTAATACTTAATTATATTTAGCAATTTAAAAAAAATACCATATACATATTTTTAAAACGTTCCTTATATATATATATTTTATAAGGCGTATAAAGTAAATGAGCCAAGTGTAAATGAACACATAAAAATCCGGAATTACGATTTTCAATGCGATTGTAAATCATATAACTATTATCATAATCCTATTATTATTATAAGTAATTTTTATTATGATGGCATGATATGCAATTCCCAATAATAATAATTGTAAAAAGTATGTGCATTTGCACCCAGAAACTGCAACAATGTTTGCTTGAGTGATTTGATGCGCGCTATCATTATCAAGTTACATGAGTGAAGAGTGCATAATGCACTTTTTTATTTATCTAGTTTTTTT
>JAHZNC010005301.1:0-16643 GCA_027744095.1 Zhuqinia jingwanae | reverse complement strand
TTTTGCTCGCTCGTTGAGCACAAAGTAGTAAAAAGAATATATGTACATACGTGTACGTATATATCTGATCTGAATATGGTGTGTAATTGGAATGGTGATTGTAATGTCTCTACATACTTTTTTTTATTACAAAAGGGCTGCCTGGAGATAACGAAAAATTACAAAAGTAACTTTTTGATCTGTGACAATGCAAGATATTATGCTGATATAGTAGAAAATGTAATCTGAAACGAGAGTAGCAAAACGCAAACAAACAGAGAAAAACTTTGAGGGCAAATTGTACTCAGTACAAATTGAAGATAGTAACTAAAAAAGCATATAAAACCAACGTCATTGACTTTCAATGGACTACTAAGCAGGGCAGGGAAGCGTTACTGTTCCGGAGAGATAAAAACGTCTTTCAGAACGACCTCAGTCCGCCTCCTGATGACGTTGTTAATGTACAAGTAGTTTAGTCTGCTTTTATACTTTTGTTACTATGAACTGTATTTACCAAACGGGATGATAATAACCAAAATGAATACAAAAGTACTACACACACATGCTAGTAGACCTTAAGTACAGATATGTAGGTATGTCTGTATAAATATATCGCAAGTGTATTACATAAGTGCATATGAAGGAGCGAAAAAAAACCTTCAAACTTGTGTGTGTGTGTGTGTGGTTTTAGTTTACTTTGCATTTTTTTATTGGCACAACCCCCCTTGCACAAGAAAATCCAAGTATGTTTCACGGCACGGGAAAAAAATGAAATAAATCTTTGGAATGTGACAAGTCTTCAAGGTTTTTACTGTTAATGAGATACTTAAACATTTTTTACGGCAAAAGTGCTATTATTGATGAGTCTCAATTTCAGGGTTAGGTCATTTTCATCATTGAAAAAGTACTCTTATTCACTCTAAGAGTGTAAAGGAAGGTTACATATCTCTCTATAAATAGGTCGTCAATCTCGATAACTTTTTTTTTGGAATGGAGACGCGGTGATGTTATTTATGTGAAAAAATTTCCTGCGTTTTTTTGGATTCAACTTACACTGATTTAAATAAATGCATAAGCACTCTACTAGAAATAAGAAGCTCAACACATCAAACCACAACAACAGAAAAAGCGATTGAGACATACACTGAATTTTTTTTACCATTTATTGCAATAATAATAATAATAAAAATAATAATGGTTAATAAAAATCCCAGTATATTTTGGCAACAACATTGAAAATCCCCTCTTTAAGCAATGTACACACGGAATAAAAAAAATACAAAAAATACATATGTAGACGCAGAGAAAAGTGTATAAAGTATAGCACACTACATGGACATGGAGTGGAGTTTGCGGTGAAAAGTTTCATCATATCATCATCAGCAACGGCAGCAACGAAAGAAAGTGCAACAGCCAACAAACGTCCTGTGCAGTGCACAGAACAACAAAGACCAGCAGCAACACAGCATTTTTGCAGTAGATTAACCTGTCATACAAATTAGCGCTCCTGCTGCTACTTCAACTGCACAATCACCACCATCATCATCAAAGACAACAACCACCGCGACTACCTATACAACACACCACCATAGCACATACAGCAATATATATGTAGACATACTTTGTAATATTCTTTCGTCATATATATGACGCGGAAAAATGTTTATATCCAGGAATCCTGGGTGTTTTTTTCACTAAATAACGAGGTACAACACAAGATAATGTCCCATCTTTATGTGATTTTGAGCCCATTGTGACTATCTATATCATCAAGTGAGGCTTCTGAAGCTGACACAAAGTGGCTCCAGGAGGGGCTCAGCGAGTCACATAGTTTTGTGGTGACACACACACACAAAGACTCCTCCGAGCTTCCAACATCAGAGAGCCTGTGTTATATGTTAAAACATTGTCAGTTCCAACAAAACTTGGTTGTTATTACTATTATACAGGTTGCATATTATACCACCATCACAACTGCATAACTCTACTAAAAAATAAAGGCAATAATAATAATGATATTGTACTTTCTACTATTTGGCGCACCTAGCAAAACCCTGCCAAGTAAAAAAAATATATTCTCGTTTTGCGTCACAACCACTTCCAACACCACCACCGGTTGTATATGTATACTTATGTGGTGGCAAGTGTGTTGGACGACAAGACACAGAGCAGCATGTACACTAACCATGTAATACATTAATAATATATATATATATACCTAGATAGATCAAGCTATATGTTATATGACCATGAACTATATAGTAATGTGGCATGTGTGCGTGTGGGTAAAGAAAAACACATACACGGAGATACAGCAAACAAACCAGCATCAAACCAAAAAGGCAGGGAAATTAAAGAGGGATAAGCCCTCTCAACAAAATGATCATTATGTCCTACACACACTAAAATATACTGTCTTTTTGTTTTTTCTTCTTCTTAGTTCCCCCCTCAAGTATTTACGTATGTTTCAGACCATCCTTCCTTTCACTCTATTTTTCTTTCTCCCTTCATGCTGCCTGCTTGAGAAAGAAGCTTGAGACTGGAGAAAGAGAGAGAGAAAAAAAACCTAAGTTAGAGAAAATGACAAGACCTACATTCTATTTTGGCCAGTATTCTCTGTCTCTCTCTCTCTCTCTCTGGATAGATATTATTACCAACTAAAAAAAGTATATTTATGGTTGTGTGAGAATAGGAATGCATGCACGCAAAGGGAAAGAGTCCCTTTCCGGTTTCCAAATACATTTATACACCTACAAGATACATACAGATATTTTCATTCTATAAAACGAGATCCCATGAAATGAGCTGCAAACTACAAACTAGGGAACGAGGAAGATCATCCCTAAAAAGAAATATAAAAAGGTAGTAAAAAAATCTTGATACCTACATACCATACCTATACAAAGTTTGCAGATCTACCACTACTACTACTACGTATTTATTTACACGTGTGAGAATGATCACCATCTTTTTCTACCTTCTTTTGTTATTCTACCGTGAATGAATGCATATTATGTAGTGTGTGTGTGTGTAGAGAACATATGCATAATGATTCTAGGAGGTACAAACGTGTGTGGCGCCACTGCAAGACAGATCATAAATAAAGCGAACACACATGTACATACTTACATGGACATATAATCGTTTCGTCTCTCAGTTCCCTGTGTGTCCTTTGTGTGCATAGTATAAAATGTACTAAATTTGCAGTGGAGAGGGAAGGCGGCAGCGGAAGGATGAGAAAGATAGAGAGAGAGAGAGAGAAAAAAAACTCCGGAAAATGTCTCTGCGTTGGGTAACGTGTTCTCCTTAAACACAACGCATCCAACATTGAACATGTTATCCAAAAGTAGTGCACTGTGTACCTTTTTTTAATATATTTTTTTATATCGATATATTATACTGGTTGTGTGGCAACAAAACAAACTATGGTGGTGGTGGTGGTGGCGGGTTGTAGCGGTAGTAGTGGCGAAACATCAACATCAAAATAAATAAATAAATAAAAACCAGGCTCGTTATTGCTGCTTCATTTTCTTTTTTTTCTTCTCCCTCCCTCCATTCTATAACACTACTCCCCCGTTAGCCTCCGTTTTTTCCCCGTTGATGTCGCATAGCTTAGTAGTATGTGCTAAACTTGGCTCTGTGTAGCTCGCACGTTGTCAACTCACTCCTTTTTTTGTGTGTGTGTTTTCTTTAAGCAACTTGTCCTAGCTGATCTAAAAAGCTTTTGTCAGAGACGTTGTTCACTGCAACAACGTTACTTACTTATCTTAAAACATGGATGCATAAAGAAATAATAATAAACAAGAAGACACAATTTATTCATGCACCTACCAATATAGATATAATATATAATGTGTGTACATATGGATGGGCGTCTTCTGAATCAAGTATAAAAAATTTTTTTTGGGAATAAGATTCTTCTTACAAATTTTCTACTACTTCCTCTATAATATATTGTTATTTTGCGGACCAACTACATCCAACAAACTACAAGCAAGACGCGTCCACAAAAGAAAACTGCTGGCGTATAAATAATGTTCATAAATATTTGCAAACTTTTCATAGTAATAATAATAATGCAGGAGCAGCGGCATAGAAATGAGGAAATAAAAATGGTTTGTTCTATTTTTTCTCTCTCTTTTTCTCTCCTCTTTTAATCCATCTTTATATAAAAAAGATGCATCGCATAAAAAAATTATAATAATATAAATATATGCTTGACAACTTTCACATATAAGTTATGCAACAGTACATCCAGTCATTCTTGGAATAACGTCGTTATATACATCTTTGTCCTTTTTATGACAACTTTTGACCAATTCAGTTTGCTCCATTTATAAATACTTTCCAAACACAATACTAAATGGTTTCCACATTCCACCCCCTATTTATTAGTTTATGTATAAAAGCAACACAAAAAAATTGTACATTTTTATATCAAATAAATCTATCAAAAAATGATCATATTTAACTGTATTGTCATCTACAATTCAGTTCCCTATTTAGCATATCTTTTCTACAATACTGTCTTACACAAAGAAGCCCAGCTATTTTGAAGAAACTTTTAAAATAATATTAACATTAAACACAATGAAGTAAGCATAAATTTTATATTAAGTTATGTACACATAAAAAGTATACTGTATGAAGTATATGTATATGAATACATACATACATTTATGAATGTGAATATTTTCTTGCGTCACAAAGCACAACAGTAATAAAAACGGAATTTCGCTCCCATACAGAATTAAAATCCTCCCATAATGAAGAGATCTACTGAGATCTACTGTTCTTAATGCCTGTATTGTCCGATCCGATTCAAAACTGGTAAAATCAAACCACTGGGCCGTACTTTATTTGAACACACACACAGACGTCATCATCAACGGATTCTCACAGGCTATAACTGTCGGAAGTGAAATGATTTATGGAGATGCTAGCACAGGAAACGAGTTATTCAAACCAATTTTGAGGGAGAAGTTGCTTTATACAAAAATAATATGGGCGCGTCCATTTAGTTCAAGCTATTAAATATGTGTGCGTGTGTGGGTGTGTGTGTGTCTATACGGTAAGTATGGGGTCTCAGTATTTTTTCCTGCAAAAATAAACTTGTAGCTGCAATAATACTAGTGAGACGGTTGTGGTGTTGGCGGCGGCGGTGATGTGGAAGCAGTGGCTCAAAACGACTGTCAGCCAGCAGAGTATAACAAGTGCACACTTGAGTTTCCCCCATTGTGCTTTCTTCTTAACACATGAAAAGTTCAACAGAATGGGAGAGAAAAGAATTTGAAGGTGGAAGCACACACAAAAGAACCAGTAGTGGTGTAGTAGTTGTTGTAGTAGCGCAGTAACTATACAAGAGCCACAACATCATAAAGTCAAAAAAACTGGATCTAAGTGCCCTGGCCTTTCTCTCTCTCTCTCTTTAAAGATTAGAAGCAAAACAGGAGGAAATAGCTTTAAAAAATAACTGAGCCACCGACACCGATACCAAAGATACGACCAAAAACACAAAAAAGTAGTAGCAGTAACGCGAGCTGTATGTTTATACTATATACATATCTAATATCTATATCTATACAAAATTGGAAGCAAAAGTTGGAAAACACTGTCAATATTATAACCATAATGATAGCATGTTATATAGTAGCGGAGAGGCAACTAACGGAAAAAAAGTAATATACAACGTTATTATTAGCATTATTATTTCTTTTGCCTCCCCATCCATTAATATTTGCTCTTCTTCACCGCTGCTGCTGCTCAACTACCGCCACCACTTGCTTTCTTGTACAGTTAGTTTCCTTTATTTTCTTCTGTGTATACTGGTTGAAACTGGAAAACGAAATATTTTGAAAGTTATGAAGAGATTCTCATCTTCCACTTTAATTTTCCTTTGTGTTTTCCGCAACACGCAATATACAATATATACATATATAATAGGAGCTCGTCAAGAGTTTCTCTCTTGAAATACCCCTACAGCCGCGTAGCAGAGGTGGTGATGGTACAAGAAAATAATATGCGAATTAGACCACGTGTGTTTACTAAGCAATCCCTGATGCTTATTATTGCCAACATATAAAAACACACGTTGTATGGAATGGCTATTTTAGATAGGTGCATCATCATGCATGTATATAGTACCAAAATGAATTATGTAGATACTATACATAATATGAATGTGAACGGCGAGAGTAGTTGTTATGTGAGTCCGAAAATGTGACTTTTGAAAGGATTTTGGAGGGCTGCTCTCTTGCTCTACAAAGCAATAAAAAGTAGGTTCAGGATAATCATTCCATAATGCTCTACTTAATATGTACAAACGGGGAAATTCCTTGAACAAAAGTTTAAATAAACCACTTCTCTACGACAAAGTCGGTAACAACAGCGGCAGTGAAATGACGACACAGAGTCACATAGTCACATACCTTGTGTCTCATAAAAACGTTGCCGAGAGTGAATGTTTTTTAAATTAAAAACACAGGTAGTCTCGCTCCCTTTCTCGGAATAATGTATTATAAAACTACTAATTTGACTGTGACTATGATTTCCTTGCGAATGTGAGATGACGTTTATTGCGGACTTAACTCGTGTCATTTATAAGGATGCTGTCCTAGGCTGACCAGTCGCTCATATCCTCCTCTCCCACTTAAATCCTGGAACCGAATTTCTCCAACCTTATAACATACATGAGTGCATTGCATTAGGTACTAAAACTCTATTCATTGAAAGCTAAATTCCTAAAAACTTATGCAGAGCTCAAAATACGCGTCACATTACTTCTGGTCAGACTATCGCCCCCTTGGGAGTAGTAGGGAATAACGACAAACCTGCAAGGATCCACATGCAACTCATTTCCATGAAAATTGACTCAGGGACTTCCGGTGTCTGGACTGCATAACATTAGGAACATGCATAAAAGCAGAAACCCCATCCCATTCCTCTGTACTGCATATGAAATCAACCCTTCCTTAAAACATGGCTACATATAGCGTTCATTGAATGTAAACAATTCCTATCTGCCATCATCAAGCTGACGCATTTCTTAGTAATCCTTTTTTAGTTTATTTTCCCGTGATCCCGAAACCAAAAGTATGGTTCTTGTTCGTATTCCACTTGACATGTGAATCACACATGCAGTACAGGGATGGGAATAAATTCTATATACCAATAATAATAATATAGGACAACCCACTCTCCCTCAAAAATATAATATTCATTATACTGAAATAGTACAAGGCAAACACGAAAACAGCAGCTCATTAAAATTAAAGACAATTCGTAGAAGTAGTAGTAGTAGTAGTAAGTAATAAAGAGCAGCTCAGAGCATCATTGGGCAACCATCCAGTCAAGGATTGGTGTCAGTGGTAAGGTTGGTTTGTCGGAGAGCAAAGGTCTTGTCAAACTAGTCATTCATTCCATTTGACCCCATGCAAAGTTGATGATGATGACCCACCACCAAAATGCGCACACACCACACTACAAGCAAATAATCCTTCTACTCTGACGAAAATAAAATATGTCCGTTCAAGAAACACGAGAATTATGCATACACGTTTTGTTTATTACGTTTGTCATTGCTTGTTGTTGGAGAAAGCTGTGCGCGTGACACTTTAACCACATTATACATTGGAATTATTTTGACTACCGTACATACTTCATGATGATGAGACATGAATAAGCTACATATTATATGAAACAACATGCCACAAGAAGAACAACTACACACGCTAAAAGAAAACCATCTGTAGTAGTAGGAAGACACACACGTGACGTAAAGTAACATTTTATTTTTAATCATTGGTCACAAAAAACACATATCAAGCTTTCACCATATTTCACCTCATCCCCACTTTACATAGATGTGTAACCATCATACATACAATATACATATTACACACAACTTTTCCTCAATTCCACAAATTCCTTAAAATGTAAATGCGGCGTGCAAATACAACATATTGTTAGTTTAAAATACACACACACATATATTTTCTCTCTTTTCCACAAACTCACAAAAAAAGTTCAAATAAACTTTCCCAACTTTTTGCATAGGAGAACACTCATAGTACATAAAGAAGAGAGAGAGAGAGAGAGTGAAAACTTTTGCCCATCAACATGAAATAATTATAGCTGATTATTCAAGTAGTCTAGAATACATAATAACTTAAGTAATTCATTCCAAGTAAAGCGCCTCCGCCAAACAGATGAGTGTGTGTGTGTGTGTTTATGTACTAGCAAGGTGCAAATGATCAATCCCTGTGGGATAAGGGGTGTGAATGAGAATGTAGCAAAAAAAGTGTGTGTTGGCTTTTTAGACACCTCACCGTGTAAAATTACTACTATGTAAAGTAAAGAGGAGTGTACCAACAACCCCTTTTTTGTTCTCACTTTTTAAAAAAAAACACGAAGAGTAACGTCATGAATTCTAATGTGGTGGAATAGGTATAATAATATAGGTGAATGTTATGTGTTTGTGTGTGATGCAGTAATCCCTTGCGAGAATCTACAATATGGTTGGCGCTTTTGGCCATGTGTATTTATTAGTAAACTTTCTCGACAGTATAATATACTTTGTTTATTTAGTAGCATTTAAATATACTGCTCCTGCCTCCTCCCACAAAACCAAATGTTCATCATCAGAATTTAAGCGCCCACATCATTACTATATTAGTTAGTCGCTAAAAAAATATATAGAGCACACTCATTCATTCTACTTAATATAAATGTATTCACCATATTTTTTTTTAGTTTTTCCTGAAAACACGAGGAAAAATATAACATAAAAAAGTATAGAATAATGTAATGTATATACATACATAAAATATCTAAATTACACTAACGGCGGAAAACAAAAATGTAGGTGTATATTATTCTGAGCGTTTCATATTTGAGTAACATATGGTATTACTTATTTGATGGCGTAAGATGTGTAGTAATAGTATTCATAAAAAAATCAAGCAATAAAGAGAGAGGGAGTAAAAAAATAAGTGAAGCAAGGCCACAGCCAAAGCCAACGTGAAAAATCTCTTGGGGATTTCCATCAAGTTAGAAAAGTAGGGGGAAAAAATAAGCGCGTGTGTGTGAGAGTGTATAAATAGAGATACGAACAAGCTACTAACATGATGAGGAGGCTGCACGTGTTGTGTGCACACCACTTTACAGGCAAAAAAGTTGAAAGAAAACTATATTTATAAGTAGTGCTTAAAATTATTCCTACAAAATATGGGTTATCCAGGTTCTCTGTTGTAGTAGCAAACTATTGTAACGTTGCAGTGTAAGATTGCGTTGTTTTTAAAACATGAATTATTATTATTATGCTGTGTGGAAATAGCTTTTCAATCTACCGACTAGGGACTTTGACCACTAGGGTTGTATTTTGTAGTCCTTGCCTTGGCCTAAATTTCTATAATTTGGTTGAATTTCTGTAGACAGGCGAGTACGTATGTACCGGAAACCATCTTTATTTATGCATAACACTATGTACTAACGGCCATAATGATAAGCTGAATGAAGAAAGCAATGGCAATGTACGTGAGGTGTATCGGTCTACTGTGTATGTAATGCAACAAAGTTGAGAATAGCCATGGAAAAGGGTACTAATGTAATGGACGAATTGTGTGTTTATAAAAGCATCGAATCCTCATTCTTCATCCTGACCTCTAAGAAGATTTGATTTGTCTTCAAGGATTTGACTAGAGGAATAAACTGAATATAGCCAGTAATCCTTTTATATAACCTACACGAGAAAAAAAATCCAGACTGACAAAGCGTTTTGGTAAAAAAAGTAAAAGCATGGTAGTGCATCTACTACTACTACTACTAACAACAAATAAGACGGTAGCTGTGTGAGGTTCATGAAGTCTAATAATTCATCATTAGCTGGTGGCTTGTGGGATTCCTGATGATTTATTTTGCAAGTGTGCATCTTCTAACGAATATGTGCATGGGTAAATATATACCCCCTTTGAGATATGGCTTTGAGTATCTAAAAAAAGGTGGTATATAATATAGATTCTGCAACCTTGTTGCTATATATACGAGACGCAGGTTTGAAAATGCATTGAAATTAGAACTTTCTGTGCAGTAGCTATATAAGTTGCCATTTAAAAAAAAATTAATTCATCATTAGCTGGTGGCTTGTGGGATTCCTGATGATTTATTTTGCAAGTGTGCATCTTCTAACGAATATGTGCATAGGCAAATATATACCTCCTTTGAGATATGACTTTGAGTATCTAAAAAAAGGTGGTATATAATATAGATTCTGCAACCTTGTTGCTATTATATACGAAACGCAGGTTTGAAAATGCATTGAAATTAGAACTTTCTGTGCAGTAGCTATATAAGTTGCCATTTAAAAAAAAACTACAATTTGTCCCTGCACGACTGAACAGAGAGTATACCTTGACTTAACAAATAAACTTGTTTAAACAAAAAAATATGACATCATTTCAGTTTACGACAAAGCATTACAGCATCTATCTTTTTTACTTAATCCAAGTTTTTTTTAGGCGCTCTTCCTTTCCTTTCCCCTTTTTATTACTTGCCTTCGTCTTCATTATATACATTTGTGTGACCTATATTTTGTCGCACGATGATGTGATGGAAATGAATATACATAATAATATTCTACAGTAGTAGTAGGTATATTTTTAGTAGTCTTTATAGTTTTTGTAGAACTTGTATGGAGGAAAACACAAAGAAACGGTTGTTGATAACAAGGGATGATGAGTAGTAAGTGGAGGGCTTTACGTGGAGTAAAGCCAGGTATTATGCTTCTTTGTTTCTTTATTTATTTTTTCGTCTCTCTCTCTCTCCTTTTTTCCCCATGCTCATCTTCACTGTTCTGTTTATTGTGTTATTTCTCTGAATGTTTTTTCTACTTTCCGCTTGCCAAGTAGAAAGCCCACATGTAAGTATGTAGGTAATCTCTACCTTCATTTTTCTTTTTCATGTGATGTGGTGGTGATGTTGTACACATCATGCTGTCTACATGAAAAAGCTGGTTCCTCATTCCCCAATATACTTAGTTTATTTATCCTTAAGTTACGTGGTGTTAGTTTTTTTTAAATGTACATAGAATATATATGAATGTTGTTGCGCAACTTATGTACGTTCATTTCACCTCTAATGCAGTGTTCGTGATGATGAATTATGAACTGTTATGTTTTGTTGCCACATACGCAGAAAAAAAATTGCTTTAT
Organism: Zhuqinia jingwanae; assembly: GCA_027744095.1. Lineage (NCBI taxonomy): Eukaryota > Metazoa > Arthropoda > Collembola > Entomobryomorpha > Paronellidae > Zhuqinia > Zhuqinia jingwanae. The sequence goes on along the minus strand of JAHZNC010005301.1, from coordinate 5,457 downwards.
TTTCTTGAAAGGAAGCATGAAAATTAATATAAATGATTTTTTTGCAGCTTACCCCAATGAGTAGGAAAACTGGGACGATAAAAGACACCACCATCCCCTTCTCAATGGACATCCAACAGTAGTGACGAGTCTCATACCCGTCCGGATTCACAAGGTAGCTCATCTGCACAAAAACAAACCAAGATAATATTTTTTTTATTACAATGTATGGCAAACTATTAATTATGTATATGTGTTGAAAAATAATTCAAAATATAAGTATGTATTTCGTCAGAAATGTTTTTTATGTGACTTATTTGGTATTTTAAAATACAACGCGTAGTATGAAAAAGCGCGCACGTCATTACCCAAAATCCTTCCAACCTCCCCCTTTTTTCCTCTATCCCTCCATGCCATATTGTCACTTTTATAGTAGCACTGAATAATAAGAGTAGGGAAAAATTGCTGTCAAAGTGTTTACAAATAAATTCATGTGCAGTCATTCGACATCATTATTGGGAGGTAATCTCCTGGAAGTTAAATTTCATAGTTCATATAGTCGAATAAGTACATATATATGTGTTTTAGGGCAATACCTACGTACAAAAAAGGACATAAAATTATGTTGAATAAATACACGTTATTGTTATATTATGTCTTTTATATACATACACACATCCAGAAGAAAAGGTTGTCTCTTTTCATACGCTAGAATAATGTCATGTCCCAATAAATTCATCGTTTTCGGTGCAATGGTCTTCTTTGAAAAGAAGGACTACATATATACTGGATATAAATGGCTGTTAATGTTTATGCCCACACATACATAAGTGTGTATATATGCCATGTATACGCTTTCGAACATTTTTATATGATCCATTAATGTATATAATATATGTAGGTATAAAAAAAACTTCTTTGCCTGCTCTTCTTCTTCAGTCTTCTTCAGTCACTTTGACTTTGGCAACAAAGGAGAAATTATTGGAAGGGAAAGCAAAAGATATTTATGGTGATGGCATCGCTCCAACGGGAATTATAGTGTGATTTTAGCTATTTTTTCTGTACCTCTAACAAACCAAAGGAAAAAAAATCGCTGAACCATATACATTCTTACATATAGCATAACATGTTACACACATTGTGTAATATTAGTATAGGTTTATACCTACGCACAGGCACACACACACACCATAAACCACCACCAACCCCCTTTTCTCTCTCTCTCTCTCTCTCTCTCTCTCTTTATACATGTGAATGAAACTCATTCCCTGCGATGTCCAAAATGCCACTTGCTGTGAGTTTTAGTGCTCTCTTCTATTTTACCTACACAACATACATGGAGCATTGTATAGTTTCACCAACTCTCTCACTCTTTTCTCTCTGTGAACTGGAGAAAGTCCAGGCAGGAGAGATGGGCCAAACAATCTGAAAAAGTAAAAGTCTCCAAGGCTTCTTCCTCGCATGACTTGTTAAGTGGAACTTGTACATTTTTAGTTTGCTTCTGCTGCTGCTGTGCTCTCTGCTGCTGCTTGTACCTTTATATTTCTTGATACTTCCTTCTATTTCCTTTTGCCACCACTACACACACACACACATCATCATCATCATCAGCACACAACTATAGCATTGCTTCTTTTCTTTCATTGCACAACAAAAGCAGCGTCTTAATAATAAAAGCAGTTTTTATTAATACTTATCGTTAAATATTTCATAAACATAAATACTCAGGCGTTACATATAACGCACGCGCGTTTGTATATGGTTAGTATTATGCAAACGGCCATGAAGAAGAAAACAGAGCATAGTAGCAACTGATAGGTCATAAGGGAGAACAGGTCACCTTTCCATTTCCTCGTGTTGTTAAGTCAGACGTGATACTAAGAGCAAGCATCACCCCCCAACTCCCACGTAGACACATATTATCATTATTATATAATTCATAAATAAGACACATGATTTCATTCAGCGTATAGGTATATACATAATATGATATCCAGTATGAACTTTCCAAATAGAATTTCTCATAAGTGCACACGTGGAAATTGGAGTCGCAGTACTTTATCTCCTCTTTGCTTACTTGGATGTCTCACGCCAGAAAAGTGTCTTTAGACACAGTTTTTATTATGTACGTGTGTATAGTATGTTGTAAGTACACACACACTAACACCACCACCCGCATTTACGTCAGTTTATACTTTAAGTCTATTTTCAAGAAGAAATAGAGACGTGTACCTATTAATAATGAACGGCGAAGAAAATAGCACGTACGTACCTAGACAGCCTTACAAGAATCTAAAATAAAAACAAAACAACGGACGTTGATCAACTGCTGACGTCCAACCAACCGTGTGCAACCATGCTGAAGAACTACACGACAAAACAAGGAGAACGAGAAAGAACAAAAACAACTTGGAAAATACATATATATATATGTATTAAAAAAGTTCATCAAATTTCCGGTATGCACGAGTGATTTTTAAGCAGCCAGTCGGCATCCTTCTTTACAAAATGCAAAGTTTTTAGTTTACGGAGATTGTGCGTACCTATTTTGTAAAGGTAAAGGTAAAACGACGACATTGCATGGCCTTTGCTTTTTGTCGACTGTTCTGTCTTCTGGGATTGACAATATGAAAGGTATACTTTTTATTTTCGCTTAAATACACAAAAGATGCCAGCATGACATACAAAAGGCTAAATATTAGGCACCAGTGACTATCTCGGAACAAACAAATTATGCCAGATGTCCAATTTCAATTCCACAACTAAAATTTTCTCTTGTGTAATTGAAGTAATGTGCAGGTAGGGTCGTATGAATTTAGATTTGTTTTCTTGTAAAATATTATTTTTACAACAAATACCATAGCTGATCACTCGTAATCTTAATAAAATTTATTCACCTGAAATTAAAGATTAAAATATAAATTTCAATCCATTATAATGTGCATGTTAAAAAAATATGTAAGGTACGTCTTCAGTCTTCATCCCGCACACCACCTGCATGATGCACACATCACATACTGCTAAAAATAATGCAGCATTATTTTTCTCCCTCTTGCTTTATATAATTTGTATACATCATCCTATTTCTTTCAAGTAAAACAGAGACTTTTCCCCGTGTAAAGTGAGCTTTCAACTGATACATGGTCGTTTTTATCTGAAATCATTACAGTTTGAGAGAGCTGGGAATTCAGAGAGGAACAGAAGTACTGAACTGAGTCAACTCTATTACTACAGCACGGCAAACTGACCCACATATTTAATATGTATGTAAATCCAGGATCTATTTTAGTCCTTGAAATTTATAACCTTTCATTCGTATACCTTGTTTATATGCGACCCAATATGTGTATCCTATACACAAAGGAATGGGAGATTCCTCAGATTATATGCATCGATAGAGTCTCTCCGTCGAGTTGTGTATTATGTGTGTGTGTGTGTGTGTACATTTAATAAATTTTTGAGTTGACTATCTCTGACAACGATACTAGCAAAATATTCTGTACCTACATATTATATGTACTGTATGAGATATCTAGTAGTATCCTTCCACGTTCACCATCCATAGAGTGGTAGTATGTAGTCCTCTTGAACTATTTGCAAAAGTTTACTACATATTGTTGTAAAACGCACATATTATTGTACTAGAGAGCGGAGAGAAGAGAGAAGCGTCATATTATATATATATATACAGCATCACATATTATTTCCACCTCTTATTTCTTCCCTCTCGCGTTCGCTTCATCTCTCAGCTCAAAGTTAATAACGCTCGTCCATCATTGTCAGTTTGCGCGTGGAACGAGCCAACCTCAATTCCCTAAGGTCCTCTTCATTTATTTGCAGAAGGGAAGCGCAATGCAATATTCCAGTTCGACTTATGCCGCCTAATAAAATATAAGTGCCACCTTTAGTATTACCACGGTCAGAGAGGGGAAAAGGATGGTGAAATGCAATGTCGGTGATAGTAGTAGTAGTAGTATGTAAGTATGTAGGTATTTTTTCCTAGTATTGTATTATGTGATTTGGAATTGTGATGAGCCTTTGCTTTGCTATAGCAAAAAAAAACGAAGTTTAAAAAGGTCGTTTTCATCGTCAGCAGAGTTCCACATCTTTCAACTCTACAACCACTATAGCCACTATGCTAATAAATAAATACGCAATATTTTCCATAGTATAAAGGCAATACTTGCTTCCTTGCTTTTCCCTGCCTCTCTCTGCTACTGCTTTCCTTCATGTCGAAAAATAGAAATAGATAATACTTTTGTGTATTGAATTCTCCCACAAGGAATGAGTGAAAGCCGAAATGTGCGTCTCTATACCATTTTTTTTGTCCTAGATAGCCAGTGAAAGAAAAGAGAAAGGGGAAAGTAGTATACCGTGAAAGAGTAGAGTTTAGGTATACGCATTACGTATTCCGACGATGGCCATATTAATGATAATGTGCATTAGTAATGATGACGTGTGGTACACTTGTAAGGTCAAAAGTGTAAATAAATACATACATGCTAAACTATACACAATATAAAATTAGAGTACATCTATTACGATATGCATATTATACCCAGAAACTTTTTTTGTTGGAGATATTGTTTGCCTAAAGATTTTTCAAAATGATACACGTATCAAATTAGACTACTTCTTATTTTACATTGTTTACAAAACCAGTTTTTTTTGTTTTCAAAATGATACACGTATCAAATTAGACTACTTCTTATTTTACATTGTTTACAAAACCAGTTTTTTTGCAACCATGAAAACCATTTAGAACCAGCACCCTTCTTGAGTCACTATCTCTTCGCTATAATCAAACGGTAATACTAGTGGTAGGTGATACAAACATGAAACAGTCACAAAGTTATTTTCTGAAATTGTGTAGTACTCATGTATCTTTCCTAGTACTCATGTATGTATGTATGCTGAAGATATAATATTAGATTACTTATAAATGTAGCTGTTCATAAATTGTTTTCGTGCATTTTGCTGTAGGTTGTGTAATTCTATAATAATACTTGAATAATAGAAGGAAATATATTAATCTCTCTTTCTCTTTTTGTCCTCTCAACCTTACAAAATTACTCGTTTGCATTAACCCTCTGCCTACTTGAACTTACTTTTGCTGTACATATCATACCTAGTTGTGTTGTAGTATCATGTGGTATGTTGTTTACCGTTGCTCCTTAAATGAATTTTATTACAGGAAATTGTTTTTGAAGTCACGTCCGGCGTCCGGAGCTCTTTCAACAAATATAGTCCTCAGGGCAAACATTCCCTTTATTCCAACCAGCAACCCATAAGCATATACTATTACAACAAGAGAACCGATAGTGGAAACGTTTTTGGTTATATGTGAGATTAGCACATACATAATATTTAAATAGAAAAAAATGTATGCATGCAAATAAGGAAAGAGAGATGGATGATAAAGTAGGATGTAACAATATGAGGAAAAACTTTATAGAGATCCCATAGTATAGTGGTATG
>JAHZNC010005300.1:0-51891 GCA_027744095.1 Zhuqinia jingwanae | reverse complement strand
TAACACTAGTTTTTAAAAGATTTCTAAAAAAGAACTTTAGAATGATGTGTCACATGTCATACGTTCATTCTTTATGTCGTGTCGCGTGTCCAACATCGGGAAGGGATGGAGGGGGCTGAAAATCAATTTTAACGGGCATATCGGGCATTGTCTCAAAATCGGGTTATGGGTAAATCAAATCTTCATGGAGATCACTTGATCAGTAACATGACATTAGTCAGCAACAATTACTTAATTTTGGCTAAAAGCCGACATTTTGCACGTTTAGTGCCCTGTGTAGCTTTCCCCAGGGATGAGGGGGTGCAAATGTATTATATATTTTTTACCATTTGGCATGTCCATCTTCAGTACCAATTTCATGGGGCTGACCAAGCCGTGCGTGCTTTATATGACAAAGAATTCTTATTTCCAGAAGTTTAGCACTTTGGTGTACTTTTGACAAAAGCCGGACTTGAGATGCGGCAATCAAGTAGTAAGCTAGGCAATGTGTGAGCACAACTATAACACTATCTAGACACATGAAACTACTGTATAAAAACATGCAATTTTTTATTTTGTCATGTTTTGCCAACATTTTTGGTCAAAAGTCGACATTTTGAACTTTTGATGCACTGTGTAGCTGATTAACACTAGTTTTTAAAAGATTTCTAAAAAAGAACTTTAGAATGATGTGTCACATGTCATACGTTCATTCTTTATGTCGTGTCGCGTGTCCAACATCGGGAAGGGATGGAGGGGGCTGAATTTTTTATTTTGTCATGTTTTGCCAACATTTTTGGTCAAAAGTCGACATTTTGAACTTTTGATGCACTGTGTAGCTGAACCCCAGCGGTCTGGGGGTGCAAATGTATTATATATTTTCTACTATTAGCGAATCCGAAAATGAGAGGGGGTCAGCTGTGCCTATGGGGTCCGCTGGAACCCAGATGCTCCCAACGAGATCACATCTGATGGTCGACATGATCCAGGGAGGGTGAAAATCGACGTTTCGGTTAAGAACCTTCATCATCAGATGTGGGACTCCCACGGTGGGAGAGAGAGCTCTTATAACGTATTTACAGGTCTTACAGCCTTTTATTTATGATTAAAGGCCTATTATAATTTCGTCCTGTCCGGCCGTTCCTCATTTTCTTGAAAATTATAAGGAATTTTTTAATTCTGTTTGCGGTAATCAAAATTAGTTAATTGTAGTTAACTAATTATGATTAACTTTTTTAGTACGATTAGCACCAAATTTGATTGGTTTAATCGGACATGACGATTTTGAATATAACATCTAATATTTAAAACAGTTCATGAATCTGGCTTTAACTTGGTTTATTGATGGGTTAATTACAGCAATATAGAAAACTTTATAGGTGGTACGATGATATGGCATATATCCAGTGACTGGATTCCAGTGTTTTCCATTTTATGCAAAAACAAATCAAGGTTCATCACTATCACATTTCGTAATCATCATATCAGCAGCATGCAATTCCATGCAAAATGGATTTTGAAGAATAAATGTGAAAGTATCAAATGCATATCTGCACACGCTCCCTGTTCATTATTAACTCACGGCGATGCTACAGTGACTACGATCCAAATTTAAATAGGCAATCAATGTCGAATGTCGACCATCTTGGAAGATATTTTTCTTCAAGTTAAATTCACATTGTTTTCGATCAGCATTTACATGCACGTGCAACTTTTATTGGTTTACAGTTATAAGCTCGATTCAATACACTTTGATTCCTTCCTAATCAGCCAGCACTCTCTTAACAGGGCTTGTCTTAATTTGCATTTTTGTTTTCGCTCAACCAAATAGTGTTCTACAATTACGACATGAGACAATTAACTTGATACTTAGATCTGTAGTTTTTTTGGAATGGCTCATCATTCACTATCCAGTCGTCGACATTTTCATCGCAAATTTGTTGTGAGTGAGATCCAGATTCAGTAAACTTGTGTTAGCAGTTTTGGAGACTTATTTTAAATCTTTTTTTTATGGAGAAATATATTATAAATCTTTTTTGGAGAAGTATTACAAATCTTCTTTTTTGGAGATACCGTTTGCCGTTGAATTAATATTTTTAATCACAAGTTTAGAGACATTATGGGTGATATAGGTGATATTGTTAAAAACGTGGTTGCGGTAAGTAAATAAATAAAAATTATTAATGTTTCAGATAATATTTAATATTAATTGAATTTAATGTTAATTGATATGAAGTTAACGTTTTGTAATAAATAACAGAGAGTCTGTGCTGGGAGGTTGCCCGCCAGTCCTCGATCTTCCTATGGATCATACCCACAACAGCCTGGGCCATCTGCTGTTCCAGAGCCCAAGCCCTGTAAGCATCCCCTTTTCGAACTTTTCATTCGACCATGCCTGGAGTGCAACCGGTTCTGTAATTGTGGACATACATATTTTCCAAAGTCAACTTATCCAGATGTGTTTGTCCGCTCTGCTGATAAACATATTGTACAGTTGTCAGGGGATATGGTACGAGCTTCTGAGACACTTTCTCGAATGGTGAATGAGTTTACCCGGGGGAAAAACACTGAACCTTTGGAAGAAGATAACGTGGTTGTTAAACGAGAGACTGGGAATGCAATCTGCATTACGGAGTACAGGAAAGTGGAGAAAAATGAAGTTGCATTAGAGAATGAGAAGAACAAGGAGGCGGAGATAAAAGTCAAGGAGTGGAAGGAACAAGTCAAAGAACCGGAGGAAGAAGTCAAGGAGGCAGAGAAAGAAGTCAAAGAAGCGGAGGAAGAAGTCAATGAAGCGGATGAATATGTTGATGTACTAATTTACAAAGGGAAACCAATATTATACACGGACTATCCCATTCGAAAAACTGCACGAAATTTGGGCAAGTACAAGGAAGAGAAGCGTAAACAAAAGATTGCGGAAAATGAGCAAAAACAAAAGATTGCTGAAAATGAGCGAAAACAAAAGATTGCGGAAAATGAGCGAAAAAACGCTGCTGCTGGTCCGTCTATTTCCGTTGCCTCCTCTAAAGAATCAACTGCAGATGTCGTGATAAAGGGAAAACTGGTAGACCGAGTTCCTTTCAAAGTTGTACTGCCTCCTTTACGTAAAGGTCGACAGTTTGCGCATTACAAGGAGGAGACATTGCCATATCGTGAAGATGGAGTTACCTGCAACTTACGGGATATAATTGAATTTGGGGACAAAAAGGCGAAAGTCTTGGCTTTATTTGATCAGGACTCTAATGTTCCCACTTTAGGTATTTGCAAGGATACTTTGTTGAAGGTTCAGTATTTTATGGATATGCATTTGGATGATGTAAGTGTACCCTGACCTTATCGTTATTATCCTGATCTTAACTATGTAACTTGGTTGCACGTGCTCTTACTGTTTCACTTACTGTTACTGTTATATACGGTTATATAATTGTTCATTCCATAGGTCGAGCAACGCGTCAGTGCAAGGAAACGCTTACTTCATTTCCGAGAAGTTAGTCCCTATCACGATCCAGGTTTTGCATTTTGGGAAGACAAGCATTCATTTAATACTTTTGCGTATGCTGACTGGGAAGAGGATTTTTTCAATCGGGATTTAAATCCTGGAGATTTCTTTGATATGCACAAGGTGATCAATACTTATGGGTTTTAACTATTGACTATGATTAAAACGCAAATATTGTAGTAGTATTTAGTATTTATACACCGCATTTATTTTTCATTTCAGGCCAATCAAGAATTACTCATTTGGGACTTGTACTTTACCCTCGAAAAGTGGGTTTATTTGAATCGTGGTTTTCCCCAAAACATGGTTAATGGCTACTGGGACATCAACGAGGATCCAGAATACGACGAAAAGGATAAAAAGAATGTGTATGGCTTGTTTGCAATTTGGTATGCCAACCCTTACAAGACGAGTCGGGTATTAAGACGTACCCAACGCGTCAACATTTCTCAAGTTACTCGTCTAGAGTTCAAACCACGTTGGTTTTGCATCAGACGTTCTTTATAAACTCCGTTGGACAAGACCAATAAAAATTAGTTAGACAGTAAAATAACTTCCGGCAAAAATACATTTTTATTATAAAATTTGAGCTGTTTTGAAAATTTTGTTATGATTCTGTTCTGTTGAAATGCTTTGATTGTAGTTTGAAATGAAATAACGAATAACTTATTGTTTTTACAATTTGTTGAGTATATAGTAATATTACAGCTATAGTTTTATTTTTAATAAGATATATTATTATATAATATTTTATGTATGTATACAAATGAACGACCAATGGATTGTCTGGTCCACAATTTAATTAATTGACGTAGGACTATAAGGTTAAGAAAATGTACCACTTGTTTCATGAATTCCAAATTAATTATATATCAATATGTTTTGTAAACAATACATTTAAGGGAACAATAAAAACGAAGAAAGCACACTTGTTTTTTTTGCAGTCCTTTTTCATTGATCAAGTTAGAAAAAATTTAATATTACCATACTTTAAGTAATAATAATGATAATTATTAATATATATTTATTTACGAATATTTTTGTAATAATATAATATGTATGTGGTATGTAATATTAAGTAGGCTGCTGTATTGGCCGGCGATTATTTTATTTTTTTAGTTTGGAGCAGGAAAATTGGTGTTGTATGAATTTCCAATTTACTTTAAAGCTGCTATATATTTGTTATATGTTGTATATCTACTATACTAACAGGCACAATTACTTGAAGAAGACCCTTTATGCTTTCCATTTGCTGTGAGCTCCACCTTGTCTGGATCAGGGGCTAAAGGCTCTTGACTCCACTTATCCATTTCTAAAATCTGTGTACATCAAGTCAAATGAATTTTTGTATCAAGAAAAGCTCAGTAAGATTTAACTGTTTCCATATTAATATTTTGCATTTGTATATATCCTTTTACCTTTGACACCAAAAAGTTAGCTGATTCATCTATATTTATGTTATCCTTGGCTGATGTTTCAAACCAAGCTGAAAAGCCCTGTTGTTGACAAAATTCGTTCATTTTTTCTCTACTCGCGGCAATACCCTCTTTTGGTTGATCACTCTGTTTAATTTTAAAAATAACATGACGCTTGACACTTTATACAGCTTTAACATAAAAAATGCTCATAAAAGATAAGTGGCTATTAAGTACACAAACCTTATTAGCTAGAAGAACAGTAGGTATGGGTCGGCCATCCGGCAGCGCGACTTTGGCATCCAAATCCGCTTTCCATTTAGGAACTGCTTTGTTATCCTTGGCTGATGTTTCAAACCAAGCTGAAAAGCCCTGTTGTTGACAAAATTCGTTCATTTTTTCTCTACTCGCGGCAATGCCCTCTTTTGGTTGATCACTCTGTTTAATTTTAAAAATAACATCACGCTTGACATTTTATAGAGCTTTAACATAAAAAATGCTCATAAATGATAAGTGGCTATTATATAATATAAAAAGCAAAATTACACATAAAAGCAAATCATAAAGATTTTTTTCCGTTTTTATTACTTATTCTCTCGAGAAACGTAAACTATACTATAGCCTTTCCAAATTATACCTATTGTGGCGCGGTAGTGTTGACTGAAGAATTGGTGAACGTATCTCTTGATAATGGAAGTTTTCCCAGCACCTAGTTCCCCCACCACCAAAACTTTGTACAGTCTTTCCTTTTTACCCTGAAATAATTCAATTTAAAAATAATACACATTAGCCAACTTGTATTTCTTTTTTTTTTCTCATCTTTACACTAGAGCTACATACGTGCACAAAATGTACAAAAAAAAACTAGGAAGCAAAATACAAAAAGTAATTATCGTAACTTATTGCAGTAATTAAAAAGCAAACGTGAAACGTGCCATATAAATTTTCCCAAGCAAGCTCTTTTAAATAAAGTACTCCTCAGCTCAACGATTTGTGAATGCCATCCACCACCCCTACAATAAAAGCATGAACCAGAGAGAGACAAAAAAACAAGCATTTTTGTTGAAAGATTTTATATTATGAATATGAATGAGCAGATCTAATTTTGAAAAAAAGAAAAACCTCTTCAACAGGTTCCAAATCATAGTTAAACGGCTTCAACTGCCTAAAACTTGCAGTACAAGCAGTTTCACCATCATCAGTCTCATCAACCTCTTTATTATCTGCAGGATGAGCAGCCAGCTCTTCCTCATTATCATCCGCATTTCCTCCTTTTTCAAAATCTTCCCCTTTCGTTACATTTTCTGGTGGTACAGATGAGGTTTGCACATCAGCAGCTATACTTTCATCTAATCCAGAGGCCCCATTTGTCTGCGTATTCGAATGAACAGCATTCTTTCTAAAATCCTTAAAGACTTCAGATGACTTTCTCCTTCTTTCTCCGCTTGGTGTTGTTGGTGAAGATGTTGTTGAAATGTCATTGTTATTCTCGCTACTTTTTAGATCGTGCGTTGGGGTACTTTCACCAGCTACAACGTCGAGCACATTTTGCTCTTTCACTTGCTCTGCCACTGAAGATTGATCCCCTGCAGCATTCTGCGTTGTTGCTGTTGTCGTTGTCGTCTCTTGAGAACTTGCTGATGATGCTGGTTTTTTATTATTATTGCTAAATTTCTTTGAGTTCTTCTTTTTCTTTTTGATACTGGCACTACCGTCCTGGTCCATGTTTTTCTTGCCAACCGAGAAGGATGAAGAGGGGGACAAGGAGATAAGACTGTTAATTAAACTTTGTGACTTTGTTTTCTTCTGGGGAGTAGTTACGGAAGAGCCACTCTTTTTCAATTTGCTGCTTTCTCCTGAGACTACTTTTACTCTTTCTTGGCTCTTCTCATTATTTTTGCCCTTGTTTGTTATGACATCGACATCATAATGAGCAAGTTGATGATGAAGCTGATGCTGTATCTTCACCGGAGAAATGTCAATGGACGTTTCACTTACTTCCAGCTCTTGAATCTCACGATCCTTCTCATGTGTGGATGAAGATGATGGAAAAGTAATGCTGCTGCTACTGGGTGGCGGAGATAATGGTAGGGGAGGTGGTGTGCACGTAACACTGCTACTTGCTGTTGTACTTCCACTTGTCCCACTTCCGCTGTTCAATCTCTGCCTTCGTCCAGCTTTTGGGGTGCGTACTCTGGGCTCGTTGTCGAGAGTAACAATTTCCAGACTCTCTTCGTGATGCTGGGATCCTCTACCGCTACCAATGCTACAGCTTCTTCGTCTCTTTGTCTCTGTATGTATGTACCCAATTAATAACAATGAAGTGAAAGCGAAAAAAACAGAGATGACGACAGACTTTGGAAAAACTTTTCCGTTGTTTTTTCCAGGATTAAAAAATATATTATGATTTGTGTACAAGTCACGTCGTGATGATGATGACGATGATGAAAAGCGAAACTTTTCCTAATTTTCCCACAACAAAAACTTTTTTGATATTCTTTTGACTTTTGTAATGCTTTTGAGACTTTGCTTAGCTTTGAGACGCATGTAATTCGTTTAATTTTTTCAAAACTTTTTTTTGAATGAGTTTACATGGAATGATAAAAACAGGTACAAGTCGTGCTTGTCAAAAAACCAGTGAAGTGGGAGACACACAAGAAGAAAAAATTGGTCTCCCTCAAAATGTGTTATGCAAATCAACTCAACTGAAGTCACTCACTCACGCGGCAGCAGCTGGGTGGTTACGTAATATAATGGAATAACTGACAGAACACAAGAATGAGTTGCTTCTTCCTCTGCGTGTTCAACTCACGCACGGTTTAACATTGTCGTTTTAATTCGCTCAAGAATAAGAAAAAGAACAAGAAAAAGTTTTGCTGGAGCTAGCTTGATAAATTGAATCAAGCCTAAAATGAGAAAGGATATCAAAACAGTACCAGCACAGTCAGCAGTAGATTTCTTTACACTACTGAGCAAAAACAAGAACTTAAGATATGCCATATAATGCCATAAGAGGTACGTCCATGTTACGATGAAAAAACAAACATATTTACCCATGTTAAAATATGAAAAAGTACATACAAATGTGTTTTTTGAATCCAAACGGATTGGCTATTACAAACAGAGAAATGTGCATGTCGATATAATAGCGAGATGAATTTGTATAAGTGTATTATGTGAAGATAGATGCTTATCATCTACGATATTATCACCACCATTGAATGAAATAGGAATAGGTAAAAACAATTCCATTTTGTATATACATAGATAGCCATTGCAAGTAACCACTTTGTCCAGTTTTGTTAGGAAGCGCACATAAAAAATGTACTCTAATCATTCCGAGTCCGGTTCATCCTCAATAGACATTAACAAAAAAAAATCTGAATAGGAAAATTGTATAGGTTTGAAGAAGAAAAGCAATATGTGTTACACACAACTTTTGCACGTAATTTATCGTCCCATGCATGACCACAAAAAAAACTATTAACCCTTTTATACCAGCTATGTTATATCATCAGGCTTGAACTACATTGCGTTCCTTCAATTCCTTTTTCAGTTCGTTTCAGACAAATAGCCGAGTGGTAATCACAAATGCCCATAAAATCCACAATTGATTGCACAGGTACATTGCACAATATACAATACATACATACATGTATGTATGTGTACTAGTTTTTTACCTGCGTGTATGCATGCATTTACAAGTGCATTTTCACAGAGGAATACCTGGTTAATCGAGAACCGTCATGTGAATCACATGATGTGATGTTCTTGACTGAGTTACATAACAAAAAAACCACATGCGCTTTCTGTATATTAGCATGCCACGTTGATTAAATACCAAGTTATACGGCGGATGACTAACATTCACATGATGATGGATAAATCAAGTGGAAATGCGCTATTCTACTTTCATATCCACTTCTTGAGTGGCTTCTCTTGATATACAAATACATGTGAAGTAGCAACGACTCTCTCGTTCGCTATCTACCTACAACCCACGTATCATCATAAATATGCAATTGATTCAAAGAGAATCATCATGTTCAGGTTTTGTGTCCTCTTATCATGAAACCCCGATTTTTTTCTTTCAAACATCTAAAATTTCCAGTATAACTACCATTCTCATTATCATAAAGAATGTTACGTAGTGACCCAAAAAAATGTAACAAAATGTCTTGTGATAAAAAAAACGTTTGTTGAATCAAAGCTTAATATTCTTATACTCACTCACCCATACTCTCAAAGAATTATTGTACTGAAAAAAATTGTATGATTTTTTATTTGTTCACCCTTCCACCGATTATCATACTAGTATCTTGACTCATGTTGCATCACAAAACTGACATGCACATAAGCTAAATACATGTCCCAGTCAAACCTGTTCATCAAATAGTCATGTCATGTGAGAAAAAAGGATACTGGACACCGCATTCCAAACACACAAAAGGACTAGCCCTTCTTCCATCCAACAACTAAATAATCCCATGATGCAAAAAAAATTAATCTTCGTTTTCCCTGTACCTGCTATTATTATGAAGTCATTGTAAGCTCCCATTCGTAAATACAATCCAAGAAAAGCAGGGAAAGATACCTTGTCATGAAATCACGTGATATATTATTACGCGTGCAATTTCAATTTCAACCAGTTTCTTCCAGCATCATTAAAATAACGTACAACAAACTTGTATGCATTCCATTCCCACTACATTATACACTACTTTATCATGCACATGTCGATGTAACGCATGATTAGTCAAACTGTCAAGGAATATTATGTATTCCCTTTCTTCCCTTCATAACTTTTAGACCGAGAAGCTTCTTCAGGTAAGTATTCCTGTCTTTCAGTATGCCTGTCAGTCAACTTTTCATATTTTTTTTATTATCATTTTACCTTGTCTGCTACTATTATAACAGAAAGGATAAACTGATGTATCATTTTTTATGGGAAAAGTAAATAAAACTTTGTGTGAGACCATTATTCACAAGACCATCATCATAGTCATCATTGTCATCGTCGTCTTTTTATGATGATAAAGTTATCAATCAGCATATATATTTTTTCATACCTAAATCTACTGCTGACGATGATATTGATCCTCCGGAAGTTTTATAAAAAATGACAGATTCATTTTTGTTTGCAGCACCACCGGTGCTGCTGCTGTTGCTGATGTCTTCTTTATTTGTATTACTTCCACTATCTGCTGCAGTCTGTTTACTGCTATTTCCCCGATGAATCGTTTTACCCATTATGCTCTTCACCAGGGACATTCGTTTCCCTTTACTTGGCTTCTCTTTCTCTCCTGCCACCACTACATCCGCAGTTGCATGTTTTCCCGTGTTTTTGAAATGAACTTCAATAGCACTGCCTTCCGCAGTTGATTGCTCCCTTTCTTCCTCTTTTCGATTCTGGCGAATTTCAACAAATCCCTGTGGATGGCTGATGCTGGTGCTGCTGTCGGATTTCTTTTCTTTATTACCTTTGGATCTGCCAATAAAACGGAAAGGGGATTTGCTTATTCCGTCCTTCTTCTCTTTGCCACCACTAGTGCTGCTGGTCACTGGTCCTTGTACAACTGTACGGTATCCTTCTTGATCAACAACAGCCAACATGTCAGGATTATCTTCGGTGGAAAATGAGCCACCATCAGCATTTTGATGGTGTGAATAGGATAAAGCTCCATAGGGAACTGGAAAACCAGCTTCCGAATCTGAGATAACCAAAGTGGAAGTCGATTTAGATCTGCCAGCACTGCTACCTCCTCCTCCTCCGACATAACCGTTACCGTTATTGCTATTACCACCTCCACTACTGCTGCTACTGCTTCCAGTGTGCAGAGAAAGTGTAGAAGCAAATTTTTTGCGGGCTCGTTCCAGTCTCGATTTTTTAATCACCACTGGCGTATTTGGAGCAGAGCTATTTAATGTGGATGATGTGGCGGCGGTGGGACTATCACCAAGAGGAAATGTGCTTAATTTTTCTTTGCTCGTATAGCTTTTCAAACTCGTTTTTCCTGTTGATCCAGATGTGGGGCCAATTTTGGATAATGAGCCTGGTAATAAGTTTCTAGCTGCTTTAAAGGAATTCCTAAGTGCTTTCTTGGCAGATTTTAAGCCTGACGACGGCGAAGATGTCGCCGCATTTTCTTCACTATTGGCTTGTTGTTGTTGTGCTGCTGCTGAAATTTCTTCACGAATCCTTTGGGGCGATCTGGGAATGGAGTTGTTTGACGACTTTTCCATAAAATCTGGAATAGGTGGTCTAGAAGTTGATTCCCTTTTAAAGAAACGCAAGGAATTTGTGTTATTTTTTAATCGACCCCGTAAACTTCCTATGAATCCTCCACTTGTGGTTGGGGTTAACTCAGAGCTGCTGGTAGTACAGTTCGCATGTCTCCTTCGCAGTGGAGAGATTTGCTGGGTGTAAAATTTACGGACACCTCCAACTTCACTACTTTCGCCTCCAGTGGCTGATGAAAAGCCACTATCTGGTGTACTCATTATCGCCGAACTTCCGGATGGCCTTAAAGGCGTACTCGTAGAATCCACCAAAAATGGTGATCTAGGTTTTGCGGGAAGAGTATTAAATTTTTTTCTGCTGCTATCAGTGTTGCCAAGGCGCCATGAGCTCTTGCTAGGTCGATAATTACTATTATCCATGGTGTCCTCCGTGTCAGCAGCGGAAGGTAATCCTCGTAAAGATAAAGTCGACCGGAAAAGTTTACTGCTTTTTCTTTTGAAAAGGGAGAAAGTTGATGATGAATTTGATGAAGATAATCGTTCGGGTGGTGTTGGGGTCGGAGTTGGTGAAGCAATAAAATGATGCTCTTTAACTTTTGGAGTGGGAATGCCCGTGTAATAAAGAAGGGACGCGCCCCAGAGGAAACTCGAATTGGAATCAAGATCACCTTGTGAAAATTCAGATGCTGAAGTTGAGCGAGAAAATTTACTGCTCTTACTAGTACTACCACCACCACCACCTGAGGTGGTAATAGTTTTTATGGTATTACCGCCACCACTTGTGCTATTCCTCCGGTTTTTTGAGCCCCCTAAACCAGAATCACGACCAGAACCAGTGTCACTTGCACCACTTTTTCCAGCCCCACTATCTTTTCCAGAACTGCTGCAACTTTTTGAATCTTCTTCCTCCTCGTCGTCAGCAAAAGAAGGAGTAGAACAAGGAGTTATGCTGTCACTGTTCTCATCGCAATTATTTCCCTTTTTTACCTCATTTTCACATTTTGCCGAGGAACTTGCTTCGTTAGTATTCGTCTCCAAAGACAAAGTGCTGTCTTGTTTGCCTTCTTTTGACATGCCAGAACGTTTTGTAGTAGCCATGCTTATTCTTTTGATATGTTCTTTATGAATTTTTATTATTACAATATAATGTCATGTGAAGAGAGAGGTAAAAACGAAAACCTCAAAAGAGCATATTGGATTATATGAGAACAATATTGGATTACAAGAGTAGTAGTCATGTAGACCAGCGCAGCAGCACCAAAAAAAGAAACGAATACGCACACAAAAAATTACAAGGAAGCGAGAGCAGTTCACTTCACAGCAAAAAGTTACTGACTTTGAAAGGCTTGATGATTTTTATTAATGATATCCTTTACTTTCGATAGAACAATTTCTCTGACTGATGATATGATTTGGTTACTCGTGTTTACATATTTTGGGGTTTCTTTAAAAAAAATTCTTGTGTGATCTGTTTTCTGTCACATGCAATAATATTATTATGTCTTGCTTTTTTTTACAAAACTAGAATGACTTTTGAAATTCAATATTTTTCACTTGTTTTTTTTAGCTTGCCAAACACTCACAACAACACATCAGATCAAATTTCTACTTGTCTCAGCAAAAAAATATGTATTTACATTTATACGAAATTCTTGCAGTGATGACATTTGATGGGAACTGACAAGCCAAAAACTTTGTATGTAATGAATTACTTTTTTATACATTTATTCACAAGTTGCGTAGAACAGTTTGGTTTTTCTTGTCATCGTGTGCGAACATTTCAGAACACTAGGATATTTTACGAGACAAAAAAAACCGCAACAGGTACACAATTGTCTATATATTACTATTGACAAGAACTTTGTCTGCATACACTCTATATGCACTTTGATTTCAACCACAAAATCAAATATATATAAAGAACAAAAACTTATTATTATTATTATTTAATATTTATATGTCGCAAGGACAAGCGAGATATTATTATTGTAAAAAAATAGGCGGATCACATTGACTTAATTACTCGCAACTCGACTGAATTGACATAATTAAGATTTGTTAATAATAAAATTATGTTTAAATTAAGTTATCAGCAATTTAGCTGTAAAAAAAATGAATGGCCACCAAGTAGAAATGGCTGTACTGGATACCCTGTTAAAAATGACTGTTGCACACAAAGTGCTGTCATTGTTGCCGTTGCTGCACACTCTCCCGTTTTCTCTCTCTTTGTTGCAAAACAACAACATGTTGTTATTGCATGATGATGATATATCCCTCCATGTCCATATTATATTCATATGGTGTGTTTGTTTGCATCTGCTTCTGCATCGTGAAGTTTTTTTAAAACAATTATTACATGTGAAACTAAAAACCACTTTTGCGTGTTGTATGTAGTATTATTACAGCAACAGCAGCTCTTTTTATTTTATATATGTGTTTATAAGTTGGCAGGTAAAGTATGCACAATAGTAATTGTTTATTGCACATTTGCCATCTGTTAACATTATAACATATTGGTGAGATGGTGAGCACCCTGTTATTATGTGCCTGTTTTTTCCCTTGTGTGCAAAAGTTAAATTAAAAACAAAGGCTGTAAAAAGCTCTTTTTTCTGACTACTGCTTCTCATATAATAGCATATTTTTTTAATCTTACACACAAGACGTAGTAGTACTACTTGATTTGCACGTACCTGACAAGCAAACACATTTTTTTCCCCTATTGGCAGTTTGATAGCATATAATATAGACGTTTTTATTCGCTGCAAAAAATATGCATAAAAAAAGCTATAAATATTATACTCATTATATATGACGATGTCGGGTGTACAAACTACAAACACATTATATCTCTACCTACTATTATGGTATGCATATTCCCGACCGGTACCAGTATTCTCCGTGTGAGTTGATCAGGATAAAAAAATAAAAAAATAAAAAACTGTAACAGAAAATCTCAAGTAGTCAAGCTATAATAAAAATAAATAACTAGTTTATATGCTGTATATTTATAAATTATAGCACCAAACTCCCATTGCTGCCAGGACATGTTATTTAATCTAATAATAAAGCTACATATAATAAACCTGCAAACGCCCCGCTGCTTACTTGAGGTGAAGGGCGACCAAGGGTGACGAGGATTAACTCGGAGACAACAAAAAAAACTGGATTTCAATACCTAAAATGTTTGTGGTTTTGATGAATTGGAAAAAGGAAAAAAAAATGACCACAAATATGCAGGAGCCAAGAATCTTCTTTAAAACCACGATACACGTGGCCTCGTGCTTGGTATAATTGTCATGACGAATATTTATGTTCACTGTGAAGAAATTTTAAAATGAATAAAGTTGAAACTTGAATTTATTGGCTTGAAAATCAAAGATTTTAAATTTATTTAATATGCGTTGTTGTTGCACAATTAAACCAGTTTTCCAGTTTTGTTGTTTCATAAAACATGGCAACAGTATAGCAATGTGCAATGAAACCTGCTATTATAATTGGAAATTATTCATCTTGAGGAAAATCGAGATTCACATAAAATATATTATGGCATTACAAAAAAAAGTATGAAGTACAATACACAAAACTACAGACCCCAATTTATTTAGCACTGCTCTCTGGTGTACAGTGTACTATACTTGTCTGAGTTTTTTTTTTAACTGCTATTTTTGATAAGTCTATAATTGATAATGTTTTTGAATAAGAATGGAATGGAATCGAAGGAAGTTTGTGAGAACGGAAATGAAAGAGAGATGGCTCCGACCAGATTATTTGTTTATTCTTGGGAATTTGTGAGCTTATTAGCTATATGCCATTATTATGCAATACAGAAGCTGACTCGGAATTTTAAACAAAATGGTAAAATGTCAGTCACTTTTTTTTACAGTAATATTATAACCTTACATGAAGATAATTAAAACATATTGCACAGTAGCACAGCACGAGTGAGGAATATTTAGCATGCATCATCCCTACCTGTGTATAAAAGAAAGCTGTAAAAGGAAAAAGGAAGCAAGAAAATGTAAAAGACACTTTGTTATACAAATTACAATACGCTGTTGTTGACAGTGCTAAAATGCACAAACACAAAGAAACAGGCAAAAGGACAGTTTCTTTTAATCTCTTGAAAATCTAGTCAAGTTTTATTATGCATAGCCTAATAGCTTATATATAAGTGTAATGCAACTACTGCATGATACGCAAAGGAATAAATTATGCCTAGAAAACATCTAAATTGGTTTTATCAAAAGAAACGATCACTTTTTTTTTGTATG
The DNA here is from genome assembly GCA_027744095.1 of Zhuqinia jingwanae. Classification (NCBI taxonomy): domain Eukaryota; kingdom Metazoa; phylum Arthropoda; class Collembola; order Entomobryomorpha; family Paronellidae; genus Zhuqinia; species Zhuqinia jingwanae. Next base: position 36,484 of record JAHZNC010005300.1, on the reverse strand, counting down.
TATGTATGTATTATGTACTAACGACAATCATTGTCGTGTCAAAAGAAGAAAAAAATACTGCCACACTGCCACGTGTGTTATTATTGGTCATGTGTAATAATAATAATGCATGCATGAAAATAAATATTTTGAAAGGGTATTTTATTTTTTTCCCAAACACAAAGGTATTTTTTTTAAACAAGCCTGCGTCATCGTCTAAACCATTACGTAACAAAGAATAAAAAAATCTAATATATGTTCTCGTCCTTTCAATTCCTGATCGACTACTTTACTATGGCTTATTCTGATTTACAAAAAATATCCATTATGGTCAAGTAAAAAAATAATAATAGGAGTGAATCCTTAGTAGTTTTTTTCTTCTTCCAAACATGTTCAGTCATCCACTCACGCATAAAATGCCTATACAATTTTGTCACTTGCCAATCTCCATGTATTTTTTTGTGAGTACAACAAAAACATTCTACAGGCTTCTCCATTCTTTTCTTCCAATAAACTTTGTTCATTCGGCTGTTGTAATACTTTTTTTATACGTTTTCTTACAGAAAATCCGATAAATGCTGAGACGTAATCCGAAAATACGGTAAATTGCTATTGTCATTCAAAAAGATTTTGTGTGTCCAGGCAACTATTACACTTCTTATAGCCACTCTCTCTCTCCTCTCTCTCTCTCCTCTCTCTCTCCTCTCTCTCTCTCTCTCTCCTCTCTCTCTCTGGTCTGGTGATTTGATTTTTGGAGAAAATGGGAAAGTTTATTAAAAGAGAGAGCATTATTTTATCTTTCACGCATACTTTGCTGTAAATATACGAAAATTATCTCTTGAATGATGAATAAATGAATAATATAAATAATATATCATCATTTTATGGATTTCATGCGCCAGAAAAAACAAACTGCCAAAATGTGCCAAAGCTCTTAAAGTGACGGATATATATAGGCTTTATAATAATAAAAAAGTTTGATGCATGGACTCCATACTATTCCTTGTGGCAAGCAAAGTTCCATAGAAACTTTTTGTCACAAAGTCACATAAAAAGCTCCATAAATATATATTTTTCCAATGTAACATAAACTTGTAAAGTAAACTTTGTTTGTTTGACAGTTACCCAAAAGTGTAAACTTCACAAGGATGTAGGTACACATGTAATATAAACTAGTAAGGGGCAATACCTAAATGCATATAAAAGTTATAATAAGTAAGTTGTCAACTTGGGAAAAGCTTCCAGCATTTTTGATTAAGCATCGAGGAAAAACTCTGATTTTCTCTCTCTCAACTTTTTGGCTAATTAATTGGATCCATGCTATATAGTACCAATGTATATATGTATGAACCATTAAAAGTGTACTCCTTCTTGGCACAACACTACTATAATTATAAGTAGGTATACCCTTAATTATGAGTTATAATAGTTTTGTAAGTATCTGTAATACGTTTATAACTATATAGCGATTGTGATATTAATATTATTACATGACGAAAAACGTCTTTGCGTGACACTCCTTTCATAATTATAATCATAACCAACATATCTTCACTCTAATCAACATTTCATCTCAACTGTCCAAAAAAAAACTGACAAATCAACTCGTTATAACACATGACCTATCAGAAAACTACTTGCCTTATTAATATAACGTGTTATAGTTATTACATATATGGTGTGTAATGGCAGTGAATTTCTCTAGGTATTAGTTTTTTTCTTGGACAATAGCCAGTAGAATAAATATATATATGTGTGTGGTGATATGACAAAGTTGACAAACTCACTTGTCATGAAGGATTAAAAATGCAGATATTATGTAGATTTTTTTCTGCTAATGTGAATGCTCGATGAATGCGATGATAAAGAGCGAACAGAGTACCTTTTTTCTATCCTAATCGCTGAAAAATGATATTACAAAAATGAAAAATCAACATAAAAATTGCTTCCTGCATTGCATAAAAAAACTACTTCTACTCCCAAAAATATAATAAAAAACCAATAGCTATACCACACATATACATTCGCTGATGGAGGATTATGTAACCAAGAAAATTTATTCAGTTGATTTATTCTAATGGAATCTTAATCCAATAATAATGAGTGAGCATCACAAAACAAATTACACACAGCCTACTCATTCCGTAATATCTATTACTGTTGATTTTGCAAGTAAAAAGTGTTGCGAGCTAATGAAAAAGTTTGTAGTTAGTGCTAGCATTCCATAACTCCAGTCTGGATGGGTAGTTTTTATTGACTTTTTTTTTGTTCTGGTGACATGAAAAGACATATAAGGCCTTCCACTTCAACTCCAGCAGCAGCAGCTGTAGCACAGAAGAAGGAGACAAAAACTTTTATACGAGTGGAATTACAACAAAAAAAGGAAGGATTATATATGGCTAGCGGCATAGACAAAGAGAACAGGCTGTGTGAGAGAGAGTGAGTGAGAGAGGATCTGTAGAAGGACCTGTTCCTAGATTTATCCTGTTGGCACATAATGTGGATACATGGCATAATAATATCCCATAAACTATTCAACATTCTAGTCTCATATTGTCTTTATCGTCTTGTCGTGACCAAGAACGTGAAAATGTTGGAGAGTGAGAGCTAGGATGAGATCGGAAAAGGATTCTCAAATCTAATAATATTGACTTGAGTAGTCAGAGTCAGCAGAACTCCAGCAGTGAAAACGAGGTTCAAAAGACACAACAACAAAAAAGGTAGCGACTAAAACGACAAAGTAAAGAGAGAGAAGAGAGAACCCGATTCTTCCATCTCACTTATCTCCTCGAGTTCTTTTTTGGTATTTTTTTGGAATCAGATATCAGTGGTGCTATATGTATGCTGCTGCTGCTACTTACAACGTCAAAAAATAAATGCAATGTTTTTAGTTTCAACTTTAAATCCTTTTCCCCACTACCCTCTAAATCCGACTAGCAGCCAAAGGCTATTTATTTCGCATTGCTGTCGCATATTTTTTAAGTCAGATTTGGTATCTGTATCTGGTGAAGAGAAAAAAAACCTATTCACTGATCCAATTCATTCCTATCTTCAGCATTCATTTTCGTTTACTACACAGTAATAGATTTTAATAACATGCGACGACAACGACATCCATATTAATGAAGCCCCCAGATCACTGAATTACATTGAAAAATGTTATAGTACGAGAACCATTTAGTAGTAACTTTTCATTGTGTCTTCTCGCATGTTGTGCCTCAATGTCCACGTTGTTGGTCGTTTGTTTTACTAGTTTCCATATTTACAAATATTCAAAGGTAGATATGGTATGCATCATTCTATCCTCATACCTATGTATACACCATATACTCCTTGTACACGTGTGAATCATGTTGTGAAATTTTAAAAAATTCAGCTGGCTTCGTTATCATCTACCTCATCATTTCCACTAATATGTTTTCTCCAGCATCCAGCCATCCTTTACTCTCTTTTTTTCACTTTAGGGGAAAGTGGATGAGCTTTTCCCTGGAAATAAATTGTTGGCTCGGGAATGTTGGATGAAGATAAAGCTGCTCTATTTTTTCGAGAGGAACGAGAAAAATCCCTACAGGGCTGTTTACAAACATACACACGAACCTTTTTAACACTGATATTGATATGATGTGACATTATTACTTTTTGCTAGCGCCGCCGGATCTTCGTGGTCTTGTAAAACTTGCATGTATCTCAAAAAAATATATACTGCAGTGGTATCGCACGGCTTGACACACACCTTTTATGTATATTATCCCTTGCCTGGTCGCTTTGCTTCATTAAAAATTAAAATATTACAGCCATCCGCCCACTACTGCTACTAATACTGTTCATATATACTACTATTGTCACGCTCTGTTAGATATAACATTATTCAACCTACTTCCAGAGGCGACATTATTATATGGTGCGTTTCAAGTTCCAAAACATCCGTGTGTGTGTGAGAGGGAAAAAAAGTTGATAGGTTACGTTTCCGCACAAACGGTATCACGACACCGGCGACCGTGGCATAGGTTTTTTTGGTGTGACAAGACTTTAAAATATTAATTTGAGACCGAGACTGAACAGATTATATGAAGATGGATATATGTTGCTCCGTTGAAAATTCAAAATAATGTACAAAAAAAACTATACAACCAAAACGTCTCTCACACGAGTTGCTCTGCTGGGAAATAATAAGTTGTTTTTTAACGTGGGTAATAATGCTAACAAATGAGCTAACAAAAGCACATCTCTTCTGGGGAAAGTCGACAATACATGGTCTTCACATACACTTACCCTTGGAATAAAAGCTAGGTTCTTATACCTTATACACAAAAGCACGCAAAAAAGTATATAACTTGATAAGAAAACAGCGCGCGTACATAATAATCCTACATAATATTGCTCAACTTGAGTAGCTTGAGACTTGAGACTCAAGCCTTATGTGAATCAGTAAATGTAACGTGTATAACCATAACCTTTAGAGAAAAAGTCAAAGGTAGATTTTTTTATTCCGACAGCCAGTAAAATGTACTTTTAACCAGCTACATATACACTCATCACATCATACGACTTCGGATTTCATCATTATCATAAAAGTGACTCATAAACAGTATATGTATTATTTCTTATGTTACATGTAAAGCAATTGCAAGTGTTTTCCAAGCAACGTTGCCAGTTGTTGAGTCCAATGTCAGAAGTTACATTTTTTTTAGTGACTTGTAATTTTGTCTGTCTGTCTCGTTGTCGTATTGACCATGACCACCACATGCTTTACAGAACTCATGCATGCGAGTCAATGCATTTTACTGTCGTGCCGATACTTTTCTAAATCTTAGCATTTATATGAATAAATATCCGTCCAAGAACGGTAGTGGGTAGTAGTGGTAGTAACACTACAGATTAGCTCCTTTATCAATTCATGGCAGCCAAAAAGGTCGGCCAACTCTTTCATTTCGTTTTTTATGTGATGGGATTGAAAACAATGCGTTGTGTTACATTGTATGATGAAAGTTGAGTAGTTGAGTACATAGAATGGGGCTGGCATATTACGTGTTTACATGTTTTTATGTGCTGCTACTACTATCCAACTAAACCCTTTGTTATTATTATAAACGTATGTATTATTTATTACATAGGTTATTTGTATGTATCATCTCATGACAAAAGTCTGTTTTTCAATGGAATTAAAGACAGAGAATGAAACATCAGTCTTGACTTGAAAGCCATTATCCTAATGAAAAGTAATCTCATGTAATTTGGAAAAGACTAACACAAGAAAGACTGAAGGCCGTTGGCAACGAGCGTAACTGAAAATAATGTACAAATGAGTGCACGTACGACTTTTACTTTCTTTTTACTTATCTTAAGTATAAGTAACAAGTATTCTTACTCCAGTAGCTGCCTTTGAAATTTGGAATCCACTCAAAATGAAATGGAAAAGGATCACTCAAAAAATTCCCTTCAAAAAATGCTAATGATTGTACGAGAAAAAAAGAAACTATGACAACAACGATTTCGTTACATGCTGCCCCAAAAAACGGTTGATGATATATAATCATTAGGATTTTAAAATACGATGAAAGCATGCAATTTAATGCATTTTCAGCTAAATATATTTGTATGCAGTTTGGTATCTATTAATTTTATTACTGCGGCGTCATCTAGCTTTCATGAAAAAAATGCCCACTTATTTATATTCTCCTCTAAATTATCACAACCTTCAATTTTCAAATCAATATACATATTATTAGCGTCGCCAACAATATCAATTACCATATTTAGATCTTGACAACTTGCACAAAAAATGGAGAGAAAAAGTTTCATGTTCCATGTTCACTTTGTATATAGGCTTGTTGATAGGTAACAAAGTTACAACAATTTGCAGCTTATCGAATCTCGTATTGCTGATGCTGCTGGAATGCATAATTCCCAACCCACGTAATATTATGTCTATCCCACGTCAACATTTATCTACACCCACCATCACTCAATTATACAAAAAAATATACATAAAAGTCAATCATAAGCAGACGTAATAACATGAGCCCACCACCGCAACCAAACAGCATCATCGTAGCCACCCTGATCCAGCACCAAAACTCCGCAAGCAGTTTTAAATGTAGCATTGATTCCATGCAGATGAATGAGGCTTTCCGTATTAATCAATGTACATGCATTTGTTAATGAAAATGAATACTTGGCTTAAATACTCTTAAATACATAAACTTGTCTTATACAAAGAATCAAGACAAGAGGCAAAAAGTTATGACTGCAGATGACGAGAACTTTTGTAATAAATTCTTATTTACTCGCAATCATTAGAAGCAGAAGCAGCAGCAATAGAAGCATCACGAGAAAATCTGTATTGCATAACAAACCAGATCCGAGCAGGTAATAAGAATGAGAAGAGGCATGGTTATTTAGGCACGCAATATTTTCTTATTACCTTGACATGAGCTATTGTATTATTATTTTTTAAATATAAATCATAGAATCAACTACGCTCTGGTCGGTACGTTGTCTGGAGTCAGAACTGGAGGCAAGGTTCTCCAGTCTGCTTCCAGAATAATGCCACAATGCCAACCACATAATTATTAAAACAAGTCGGAGGCTTGGCTTTGTTATATTTCAGCAACGAAAAAGGTGTAAGAGAATAGATGAAATTATTATAAGGTATGCGTATGTACTTTGTACTAGCAGTATAATAATGCAGACCATTATTATTATGGCAAAAAAGAACGCTCTTCATGAAAAACAGTATAAAAGGATGAGCCAACAGTTACCTGCAGTTAATGGGTATGTGTATGTACATACTATCAACATCTCTCGACATTACGGGAACGTAAATGTGATGTGATAAATTATACTTTAGGATGTAGGTATAATATGCACTTACAGAATTTACATAAAAAGTACTCTATCTGGCAAATTGATATACAAGGACTGTGCTTTAAAAAAAAGTTACAAAATGATGGAAACATGGATTTAACATGATAACAATAACTTATCTAATTTAGATTGGTACATCATTTCGTTGTGTGGATCTGGATTGCCACTTATTTTTAGCGTTTTGGAATGTTGTTGTAAGTAGTATGCATTTCGTTATAAGACAATTTATGATAACCTTTAAAATTTTTGTATTTGAAAAGTTGGTTAAACTTTTATAATTTTAGAGCGCCTGAAACAAGCATTCGAAATGGATCGCCGCCTTTTAGAATCCGCGATGCTGTGGAAACGGACGCCGCTGACATTGTATCCATTTATACTCCAATCGTGACGGATACCACAACCTCTTTTGAGTATGACGTTCCAACCGAAGCGGAAATAAAACGGAGGATTCGCCAAACTCAGCAGAATTTTCCATGGCTCATTTGCGAAGCGGTAAATGCCAAGAATGGGAGCAATATAAAAAGTATGGTAGCTGGATATGCATACGCCACTAAACACCGTGATCGTGAAGGCTTCCAGTGGATTGCAGACACAAGCATTTATGTTTCTCCCTCATTTGGAGGCCAAGGTGTAGGCAAATTATTATATAACAAGTTGTGCAACATTCTTACACAGCAGGGCTATTTTCAAGCTTTTGCAATCATTTCCGGGAAGAACCTAGGAAGTATTGCATTTCACAAACGGTTGGGATTCCAGTGCGTTGGGGAATGGAAAAATTGTGGAAACAAATTTGGCAAGTGGTGCAATGTATCTTGGTATGCGAAGCAGTTGCAAGCAGAGCTCAAGGAAAATCCCGAGAAGACAAGAACATATGCAGAGATTAAGCATTTGATTTCTTTAAAAATATAAAAAAATGTCGCACGATCAAAAGCTTTAAATAAAAAATAAAATAATATTTTGTAAATAAAATCTAGCTTCCAAATATAACGATCCTTCAGTCTGTAATCCCAGACACACGAACGTAGTACCATTGAAAATATAAGCTTAAAATTATTTCAGTTAAACGCGTACAAATTAAGCATTTTTTTAATCCTAGAAATTGATGAGATTAAATACTTACCGCTGGAGCAGCCATGATTCTGGAATACTGCAAGCACGGCAAAAATTCCAATAAGAAATTTTGCTACTACAAAATGCTCTCTGCCGTTTTTTACCGGGAAAAATTCCAATTCGCCAAACTGCAGGAACGGTTTCAAGCTACACTATAAATTGACAACGCATATAACAGCACAGCGCTCGTTTTTAAAACACAAAGTCCAACAGAGGGAAACGACAGCGCTATAAAAATGTGAGAGAATAAATGTTTTTCTTTGTTTTTTTTATAATGTTAGCTGCTTCAATTTTTTTCTTCACAAAAGTTTTTACACACTTCACTTAAATCCAGAAGGAAGCTCTTGACTTTTCAATTAGCTTTATAATGACTGTATACATACAACATACAAGGAGGAAGGACGAAAAATAAAAATAATAAAATTGTCTTTCTCCAGTTCAGCAGCAGATTATATTTTGGCTTCACTCCAGAACACTCTTGATACCAAAGTGACAGTTTTGTCACCACATCATATATATGAATCACAAAAGATTACATGCAAGGACACATGCACAGCAGAACACACACACACCTACCATCAACCAGAAAATGTCACAAAACACTTTTGTTTTTAAAATCCTTCCTATAAAGTGCCTAATATAGGTGGTATAATAATAATAGTAATCCGTTGTTCATGAATGGCAGATTATTAAGAAGGCAGAAATAATTTGTCGTACAAAAAAAATAATCTGATTTGATTAGCCTCGTTTGTATTTGAAATTTGATACTCTATCCTTTTTCTAAGTAAGCTGCTGGCATTAAAAACTGTATTTTAATAAGTTCATCGTCACACGTTGTTGTACAATACACGACAAATCAAATAAGTTCTTGGAAGCGGTTGCAGTTGCTGTTGTTGTGTGGCTTTTTAGATTTACTACTTTACTTTTGTGTGTCGTGTTGTTAGCATGAAAATGAAATGTGTAGCTATTCCATTGTAATAAATTATTTTTACATGGAGATGGACACAAGAAGAAAAAAAATTATGTGTTCATGAGAAAAAAAATCACAATAACGAAACTAAGTATTGTACCAAAGCTAAAGTACATGGTATACGCAGCAGTTATCAAAATAAAATATTATCCATGCAATCCATTCACGATTTATTCACACAGTCGTTATCACTGTCTGAGGTGATTGTAAAAAAGACATGGAATGCCCATGCATACTATACGTATCCTGGTTACTTACTACTGCTGTTGTTGTCCATGATATTTGTTGATGATCATCATCATCATGTTGTTGTCTAGTACAACAAAACAAAGAGGAATGAATAATATATATTGTGTGCTAATGATGTTGATAATATACAGGGAGCAGGCAGTGTAGTGTAGTAGTTTAGTAGTATAAGAATGGCTCTTATTGTCTCTCTGTAGTAAAGAAGGATGACCTCTTGATTAATGCTTTATTATATTACAGCGTGGCGCGTATAAGAATGGAGACATCTCCAGCTACTCTATATCTATATGGGCAGCTATCTTTGCATGTTGCATTGTCCCATAAAAAGGCAAAAAAAAACAAGTCACAATGGCAAGTGTGTGGAAATGCATGTGTCTTTCTATTTCTCATCTCTCTGATATATATTACCTGTGTAATTTGTATTTTGTTACATTACATATTATTCTGGCATGTGAACTGTGAAGAAGAGCACCTTTGTTTGTCCAACTCTTCAAATGTCACAAATGAACACAAAGTACACTGATCTCTCAGTTTTGCACTAATTTTTGATTAACTGCACAGAGTATATATATCATTTTATAACAAAAAAAGATGAATATTAATTGACAAGTTAATTCAGAGTAAATTATAAGCGTATGAGCAGGGATGATGGTGATGAGTCCCGTGATTTGAGTGGCAACCGGTAATAATAATTGTCATAGTCACACGAAAATTGTTATCAGTATCATTCTCACATCTATCTTTTTATCACATATTTCTGCATGTTCAATGTTCCAGCTTTTTTATAGACAAGTGTTTTATTTGGGCAGAGATGATAAAATTGATGCTGATTCGACGATACTGCGGCGGGTGGAACATTAAATAAAACATTAATGCATTTTACGCATCACAGGAAAAATGCTACTACTGTTTCTCTGTATATGGTCTGGTGATAATGACGAGCCGATGATGATGAGGAATGGTGATGATGATGGATGATGTTTTGTCACGCGAAAATTACTCAATCCTCCCTTGAATCATCATATCGCCAGTATAAGCATGTAGTAATGTCAACGTCACCGTCGTCACCTTTTCTCCAAAAGGCGGCTTATAGTAATATGTATTTTTGTCTTTGGGATGTAGTAAGCACTTCTTGTATATATATTTCTCTCTGTTGTATTTTGTATTTATCTTTTGCGTTTACATGTAAAATATAATGTTTGTTTACAGGAATGCGGAATAGTAATAATCCCCAAAAATTTACTTTGTATAATGTTAATGTAATATGATATAAAAATGTCAATTGCTACACACTACGCACACTACACACGCAAACAAAAAAAATGTTACAATTCTATCAACAACATCAACTATAACTACAAAAAAAAAAGAAATGCAGAGTTTGCTTGGAAAATGGACCCAAAAACAAGTCTCCTTCTCATCTGGTTTCCCTTTTTTTATTTTCAACGACAACAGAACACGGAGTCAGTTGATTATAAGGGGAAAAAGCATGAAGATGAGTTTTGTGAGATGATAAACTCTATATTATGGATAAGAATGCAGATGCAGTGTGGTGGTAGCAGCACAACAGCCGTGGAAATTCAGATGGAAATGAAGTCTAGAAGAAGAAAACACAAGTCTAGAGAAGCTCTTTTGCTGCTCTGCTGCTGATGTTCTTTTGTATTTCTGCTGGAGTGAAAATAATGCATTGGTTAGTGCCCACAAGGAGGAAGGGAAGAAAAAGAGATTTTTGTGAGAGAGAGAGAATTTGTCTATTTTAGGTGGTAGATATGATGATCAAGTAAGTATTCCTTTGCGTGTGAGAGATTCCCGGTTGCTGTTGCTTGACTGGTCGGTCTATGTGTTCTTTCGGTTTAGTTCATTTCCATTCTCTGTCCTTTTAGTCCCAGTCTCAAGCTCCATGTACCTGAAGTGTAAGTCCGGTTCTGGCTTTATGTTATGGAGAATGAGACTGCAGAGAGGAAGACAAGGAAAATTTACCAAGTCACAATGTATTAGGAACGGAAAGAGAACAAGACGAAACACTGACTTCTTTTCTTCATCAACATGTCATAGTAATAACTATGTATGTATATATTATATATAAAGATTCCATTTGAACGGTTCTCAGATCCTATTCAGTCAAGTCAGCTCAAAGTATGTGTAGTCACAAGTGTGGAGTTGTGAAAACATGCGAGGTGCTATACTGACTGACTATTTTTTACTACACGCTTCTAGGGAATACGGTTGCGGCTGAGTAATATAAAAGTCTATGCAAATACATATGATAATTTGTGAAGCTATGGGCCAACAACGTGCATAATAATAATTAGGCACTTTGTAGTGCTGGGGTCATGCACTAAAGTTAAATGGAGATGAATATGTTTTTAAGAAAAAATCCAAGATGCAAGTAGTGTCAAGACAACTCTGAGAAAAAGCCGGAGAAACGGGAGCTATAAGTATGTGTACATGTATGTACTTCCCATTTCACATTATCTACGTGGAAATTTTTACGTAGGAATTCCCGTGCATTTTATATGTGCGTAAAAATGCAATAAAATGTTTTTAAGACTAATTTTAAAAACACGAACGAATATTAATTACGTGCTCATGACTGAAAATGGGATCATTATAGTTACACGTTATTCTAACCTTTTGCACACTCTCAAATTTTTTTTAGGTGATAAATGTTCATGAAAGAAAGTTTGTGAGAAATGCAAATATGCAAAACGTAAACACGATTAATTACATGGAATTATACAGGAACGGAATGATTACATCACCGTATTTATTTATCTTTTTGCATATTTAAGTTGTTGCATATACATTCATGGTAAGCAGTGGCAGTTAAAATGAAGCTTCACTATATTAACAAATTAACAACAATTATTTCTTGGTAGTATTAATTAACAACGGTACAATAAAATAAGTATCTAGCAACGACAGCGAAATATTTTAAAAGAAGGCACTAGATTTCTGTGTGAAATGTAGGTCGCTCAATTTGCAAGCGTCGGAAAACATTTGGTGCGATATGGGTGACTGTGAATCCGACGACAACGTAAGTGATAAACTTTGTAAAAAGTTCAGTAATGATTCCTGGCTTGATGCTGTCGTGTTGTGGTAACTGAAGCCTTCTTTGAACAAAGACAACCAGCTTTTTAGCCACCGTTTTGGACAGGATTACAATCACAAGTCCCAAAACTTGACGAACAACAGCTAACATTATCATTGCTAGAGTGGGCCACATCACTACGTATGGTGGACTGGATGGTGGTGGTCCTCGGATTATTCCAAGTTGATAGTTCATCCAATGTCCCAAATTCATTCCAATGGCGCTACCCACAATTACAAAGGTGTCCCCTCGAGCTGGTGTCCAACGGTCTCCAGATGGATAGCAAAGGCACAGGAATACGCCCGATGCTACCAAGGAGAATCCTCCCAGTTCGTGAGTTAAAAAGAAGCCGTCTAGGTTATCAACCACAGGAATTACTATTGGTAACAACAAGCCCACCAACCCGAGACCAGCGATAATGTCTAGTACGGAATGCATTCCAAGGTACAGTCGGCTCAGGCAGACGAGAGTGCAAATGCAAACGGAGATGGCTATTCCAATTCCCACAGAATACTAGAATAAATTCATAACATTAATTATTATAAATTATAATTGAAAAAAATATGACCAAGTAAAAATTGTAAAAGTGAATAATTAATAATACCATGTATCTTGAAGCAGTGAAAATGAGGATAGCTGCAGGAACGGCCGCCCCCACAATTGCATGGGTCGAAGGCATTCCGTATTCTAATTCCCACTTTCTTTCCATTTTTACCACCGGAGGTGAGCTTGGGCGCGGCCATCTTATTATGTCTTTTAAACTTTGACCTATTTTTCACAAATTTATTTCAAATCAGCTGATTACAAAATTTGGATTCAAAAGGAATTAAAAACAGATATTACAATATTCATCTTTCAGCTTACCTATATACATACAAATGCCCCAAACAGCTACCATCCTTCTCCCCACAGCCCCATCCACACTCCAGAACCAAAATGTGAAAAACACTGAATAAAATGTTTCATCCCCCAAAGACGTCCCAAAGAGGAAAAGCAAATGCAACCATTTTCTTTCGATTTTGATTCGTTGCTGTCCTTTCTTTTCATCAACTTCCTCCTCGCTCTTGTCCAAGCTGATACCACAATATTTCTGGAATGCGGCCACAGGGTGGGGTCCTTTCAGGTGCTCAATTACCTTTCCCAATTTTATTTCCGTGTCCATTTCGAATAAATTAGTAGGTTTCCGCGTCGTCGTCCTCGTTACTGGTACAATGTGTAAAAATAAATGATACTGGTCCCACAGACAACTGTCGTTGTTGTAGACTGATAGCAGACGATAATATTATTGTTATCTTCGGTAAAAAGTTTGATGATGAGTTGAATACATTTTGGCAGTGGTAATTTTATGGGGAATTCGGAATGAATGACTAGTTGTATTGAACGACGACGGGTATCTTGTGATGGTCACCGGCACACCACCCTCCACCATCAATCAGCAGTTAGGTAACAAAGAAGATAATTTGCCATATAAAAATCAAACTGATGATATGGACATTTCTACTACGCTATATAAATGCATTTTTTTTTAAATCCAAGCAATAATTTATTATTTATCTCGGTCCTCCTTAAAGATTTCCCTCAATTCAACTAAACCAGAAAGCAACAACACCAGCAAACCAACCACACAAAATCACCTTGTATATATAAACTCCCATTTAGCCTGCTATCGCACGGTCAAGCATTGCACGACGACCACTGCCAACAACATGCAAAGGAATGCAGAAGAAAGTGGTTCAATTTTCAGTTGTTGCGGTTCTCTCATATGCCCTCACATGAAAACAATACCTTGACGTGCAAAACAGTAGTATTGCTGTGCTGCTAATAGTCATCCTTCACATTTTCACATTACCCATCCCTAAATAATAGTCTCATGCAATGAATCCTTAATATTATTATACTCATCTTCATTATAATCGCTTCTACTATCATAACAGCACAACAATCATTCATAAAGTGTAGTAAAGTGATTCAATTCAGTAATAATGATATATTTTGAACATTGAACATGCATAGTAACCGTTTAGCCTACCATATAAATATTATGTAGGAATGTAGGTATGTATGTTATTTGAAAGATAATTTAGCCAACAACAGGCATGTCACTACATACATGAGTACTATATAAGCTAGTTCCTGTGCGTTATTGTGCCGTGCAAACTCAAGTACAAAATATTGAAGGCCAATTAAAGTAAATAAAAATAGTGTTTGCAGAATGAAGGTTGAATTAGTGGTTGATGATTAATACCTGATGATAAGCAAGTGGAACTGTGTAAATCTACGTCAGAGAATTTTATGAGTGTTTACACTAATATTTTGTCAAACTATATGACTCAGTGTTTCCAACATTAAATGTCTCAATTTCCCCCGATTTTATATATAAAAATTGCTACTTGCGTAAAACATTATAAAAACTGATTGTTTATGGTATTTGTTGCTGATGCTGTGATAGGTCCACATGACAACATGTTTAATATTGAGATCAGAGGTTAGTAATGTATATTATTATTATTATTGTTCAATGGAATATGTTTGCGTGAATGCTAAAATTTCCTATAAACAGTTTCATTTACAGATCTCTCTGTCTCAGTTTGTGCATACACAAATATTACAAAGCTTGTTTAATAGCGTGAGAAATATTCCTGGGAATGATGAATGGCTCACCAAACCCAAATATTGTTTTTTTAATAAATGATTTTTTTTTAAATGCAACGCAATGCAATGATATGGTACGAATAATAATAATAATTATTACAAAGTAACGGTTACTTTTGCACTGTGCCAAGAGGTTTACATAGGTAGTAACGGTAAATGCTGATGCGTTGTAATGAGAATCACAATATGCATATGTACATACAATTAAAGTGCACAAATATTTAAAGACCATAAACCACATATGTTTCTTTGTATTTATATTTGTGCTAGTTCTTTTACCAACCAGTTAGTGACTAGTGGAGTGAAAAAGAACTTAAACCTTGTGATGATAATAACCTGGGAAGAGAAGAAATTTAATGTGAATAATTTTGAAATGCATGTTGTGGTTGTGAATGTTGTGATGATGATGACATGAAGCATGAAGCATGATTATATGGATGCGTATTAAAAGATATAGGACATGGTAGATTATTTTGATTATTTGATCAAATATTTTATACTTGATAATTTTTTTATGTAAAGATTGCCTTTTCTTGATACTTGATCATCATTTCACATTTCCATGGTCCAGACATATTCTTATTCTTATGAACTTTTTGATTTGTAATTAATCCAGAAAAAAACATTCCAAATTCCAATTTATAATGATTATTTCCTTATTATGCAAATGTGGTAATATATTTAATAACCACCCTCTTTACAATAACAAAAGAGACCTATAATTACAAAAAAAATCCAGTTTACTCTTTGTGTTGTTGACTACCAGTTCAACGATTCTTGTTATCGTAGTGAAAAAACAGGAAGGTAGAATACATAGTAGTGAATAATAAATGATCTAATTCAGATAAGCGTTTTTTTCTTTATGGCCAACTTAAATGATTCAATTCAACCGGCCAAATTAATTCAGTCTAGTCAGAAAATAGTTCCAATACAATTCTTTTTTATTATTATTACAATTCTTTAGTCATTTTCAACAATCTTATTTAGTTCAACATTACATATACATGCTATTAGTATTATTATTAATGTTATTCTGCAGCTGCAAATTAATTTATAATCTACTCTCATGCAATATATCGACTTCTCCTCTGACGTTGACATAATAACATATACTTCAATTACCGAAGCAGTGTGCATAATAGAGTGCGTTTTAATATATTTGCTGATCTACAGAGAGAGACTTTCCACACAAAAGTAAAACAATCAGACTTTTTGCTAATTAAAACTAAGCATCTGTATTAATTCCACAATGGACAAGGGACCTATAGCGTTAAATCAAATCAATCAGAAATTTGTTCTTGAAATGTAAGAATAAAAGAATGTCAGGTGCAATATTTCCAGTAAAAAACAAATTAAGAAAAGTAAAAGAAATTCAAGTAAAAGAAAAAAAGAAGTTGAAAGATTTTTTTTGAATTTGAATAGATGTAAAATTTACCTAACTGGTGTACATAATAATAATAATGATGATGATGCAGCTGGGAACACGATAAGAAATCTAGTGTTTTTTTAAAACTATTAAGTATCGTCTGCTTTGTACATGGTTTTTAATATTTACATAATAGAAATACAACTTACAATCACTACTTATGCATAGTTTATATAATAATATTAATGTATTTTAAACATTATACAGGAAAAACTACTTTGAAATTCATAGTCAGTACGACGATTAGTACGATGAAAGCTGCACATTATTTTCTTCGAGCAAATTATATTTACGATACAAGATAGAAGAGGACAAACAAAACAAATAAATGTTAAGAAATATTAAGATTAAAAATTTAAAAAAGAAGAAGAGAATTATATATAGTCAACAGGTGAACAGACAGGTTAGTAATTAGTAGCTACCATCTACAAGACAAAACACAATAATGATGAGTACTACTGTACATAATAATAATAATAATACATATGAAAGCTACATATTAATTAACATGATGATAAAAAAACTGAATAGATTTTTTTTAAATTGATGATGTATAGATTTGATTTAAGTATTTATATATATTTTTTAGTACAGAATAGTAACACCTTGATCCTGTGTTTTGGGTCTCCTTCCCGATCTACTTGGATGGGGGCTTGGGCTTGGAAGGGGTGACCTTGACCCAGTTACCTCCGGAGAGGTTTCCCGACTTGTAAATTCTTGCTCTATACGAATATTTTGTAATTCGATTCGATTCGATTGAAAAAGTACTGTACAACAAGGTTTATTGCTTTTGGCTTAAAATTAAATTAAATTGCTGCAAGTTGAAAAATTTGCGTGTGTGCTCAAAAATGAAAAAAAATATATTTTAATCTACAAGCTTTTGAAAAAAAATTATTTTATGCATTCATCTCTCTTAAAAAAGGAAAGTGTGGACGTAATTCTAATAAGATATATTTTTTGTATTTAGAGATAAATGTGTGACTTGGGACTAAAAATTAAATATATATAGATAGTTATATTTTGTTAATTATAATTGCGGCTCTTCCTCACCTTTCCTTCGTCTACGTAATACTGACAGAACCATCATAAGAACGGCTAGTAAGATGACAACAACAACGACTAAGATCCACGTGGCAATTTTATGGGCTGAAGCTGAGCCTTAAAAAAATAACATAATTTCATGTAAAAATCCATAAAAAAAATACAATTTTTTTTTAAATAAAAAGCTAAACTTTTTGTACGTACCTTCCCGATATCTTTCAGGGGTTCCTGGAAAATCCCCGTAATAGTCATCCAGCCCATTTGAGGATCCTGCAATGTGATTCAATTTGGGAAGAAACTCTGTCCAGAACAGAGTTCTGTGTGGTAAATAGCCGAGAGAGAGACGTCCATCTCTTAGCCAAAAGTGATAGGGACTTGCGGGGGTGAATTTGGTCCACTGCGACCATGTGGATCTCACCCCTGCTGGCGTCCCAGTTGTGATAAAGTTTGTCCAGAATTCTTGAAGTCGCGTGGAAACCCCACGCTCAATTCCGTTGAACTCTCGACCAATCAGGTCAAGGAAGGCGGCTCGACCGAAAAGGTAGAGAAGGATAGATCCATGCCAAGCACCTTTAACCCAAATAACAAAATACAGATGGACTCATATACTCAGTTTTATGTATATTTATAGAATTTCAATCTTATTCATTTAAAAAAATCTCATTACCTGTTGTATTTAATGAACTACTAAAAATATTTGGATCGGGGGTATCTTGGTCAAATACATAAGAATACACGGGATTCACGTATCTTGAGAAATACTGCGCCGTTTGAATGTGTGGAGCGAGAAAATTGGCTTCTGTGAAAAACTAAAATAAACAAACAATTTTCTCAACAACACAATATTCAATTAATTGAATGATAAAAGATTGGTGTTGATTTTTATATATGTAATTAATACGTCAAGCATTTGGTCCATCACAGCCCCAGTCTCATTTGCCGCTCCCGTAATAAAAGCAAACTTGACTACTTCCTTAACTGTCATGTAATTTCTCAACAGGTGCGACCTCTCCAACAGCCTCGGGATGAGATCACTCTCAAACATTTGCTTCAGCTGAAGTGCAGTCATCCTGTAAATAAGAGGTTTCCTCTCTGCAATATAAAAAAATCACGAGAAATAAACACTTTAGTCATTTCAAAAAACAAACAATGTGACTAGTCATTTCCGGAGTGATACATGATGACTGAAATTAGTGGCACTGACTGATCATCAAAAGACCATCCTTTGAAGAGATTCCGGTAATGACAGGGATTTTGGGGAATTCTCCTCGTTCCAGTGCCTCCACCGGTGTTCTTGCCACGTACTGCAAGTCTTTTGGGAGAAAATTGTCAACAACCGGTCCAAAGACGTCGGTACCATTGTAGTAGTCAATCACGCGGTAGTATGCTTGGCTGATCCTGTTTGCATCCAAGTATCGGAGACAGTTGAGAATGGCGTCAGTGCTGGAAGTGGAACAACCCACTTCCTTGGCCAGGAGCACGGATGCTTCACGAACACGAAATCCCATGGCCCACGGGGCAAGAGAAGAGCCTGACATGAGGATTACTCTATGGAAGCGACCTGCAGCTCGGGGAGATGTCATGTGGAACATGGCAGACGCGGCTCCAGCCGAGTGCCCAATTAACGTAACTTTCCTGCAAATTTCGTAAATATATGAAATTGCCCATCCACCATTATAATTAAGTATTCATTATTTAAGAGGGGTAAATTTACGTTGGGTCGCCGCCAAAAGCACGAATGTTTTCATGAACCCATTCAATAGCTAGATATTGGTCAAGAAGGCCCATGTTCCCAGCCGCCTTTACGTCTTCCATCGAGAAAAATCCTTTAAAAAATAATACAATATTACAAAGTGAACTAAAACGAGTTGGAATTTAAAATTGGGGACGCTTGTTATCCAGTGATTACCAAACGGTCCTAGGCGATAATTAAACGTAACGACAACCATGTCCATCGAGGCCAACTCTGCCCCACTGTACAGCATCGAGTCGAAAAAAGTGTAGAGGTCTCCGCCTATGAAGATTACCACCGGAAGTAGTGACCTTGAACCACTTGCATACTGTGTATGTCATTTGTCATTATCCAGAAGCACCACAGGATAAATATATAGACACATGTAAAGAATTATCAAATTAGTTAAATGCCGACTGCATATGGAAATACCATTAAAGCATTGTTGAAGGTGTGTGCTTTAATAAAATAGTGCTTTAAAAGTTAAAAAAAATTACCTGAGGCGTCCACACATTCAAATATAAGCAATCTTCAGACGTTCTTCCCCTTGCAGTGGGTTGCAAACAGTTTGCCCCATAACGTCCAGCGTCAAGCGTAATGTTCCAGCCTTCATGACGCTCGGGTGGCTTCATTTTTCAAAAAAGTCAATGCATAAAAAATTAGGAAACCGCAGAACCATACACATTACTAAATTACTGTAATTAAAATGGAGCAATGCAAAACAAATTAGTTCACATGTTCATTCATTTTTATCATCATCATTACCAAAAATCTTAAATTTCCTACAGGTGGTTTGGCATAAGGAATTCCCATGAACGCCATAGCGCTCGTTGTGGAGTCCCGTATCTTCAACAAAGCAAATCAACAAAAGAATTATATATAAAAGAAAAAAATTTTATCATTATTACTTTTATTTTAGGAATAAAAAAAGTTCAAGAATAGAACAGTGAAACATTTTTTGCATGTGTAGTTTTTTTTAGTTGAATCTCTTTTTAATCAGGTAAACAAGCATCTTAATTATAATTCAGCATCCTCATCGTTCTCAAACCGTAACATGCATTTTTCAAGTACCTATTCATCTTCATATGTACCTAATTATCGTCATCATCATAATTATTTTATAGAGGATTGTGCAAAAAAAAGGTTGACACATGCGACATTTTCATATGCAGAGTAAAATACGTGGCTTACGTGTATTTCGTTGAATTTTTACCTGTACTTTTTTTAACGTTTGTACAGTTTTACGTATTCGTTTTTTTGTACGAAATGGCTGGTTGCTTTAATAATGCCATTTTATAAAAAAGGAAGATGGTCATTGCAAGGTACTACGTTTAATACATTTTATAAGTCATACATTGGCTCAGTGTGCTACAGTCCAAAATATTAAATCTAATCTTAAATTCTCTAACTCAATTATATATTTTGTTTTAAGTAGACGTGTTTTGCATGTACTTTTTTTTAGTAAACCGTCAACCATAATAATATACGGCATGTTGATGATGATGATCAAGATGGGATGTTGGTATTGTACCCTATTTTATTCTGGGTGATGATGAACTAGTCATTATCTTTGTTACCAGGTGCAGCCATGCAAACAAAACGCAAAATATTCATAAAAAACTTTTGACCAAAGAGGGAAAGAAAAACATTTGACTTTTTTTTTTAAATGTCCCTTGTTTCTTAAAATACTATATGCAAAAACCAGTGGTAATTTATTATTTAAAATGATTAAACGTAAAATACAACTAAGATTATGCAAATTTTCATACTATAACCGCAGAATTTTTTTATTTCACTTAATAAATATATATGACCTGGTCGCCAGTAAAAAAAAGAATCATAAAATTAAGCTGGTTAAAACTTCGATCAGCACGAAGGTCAAGAAAGTCAAACTTGTTGTGAATGGGATTTTACGATTACGATTTTTATGAGGAAAACTATTAAATCAATTAAGTGTTGTCAATGTCGAAACTTTAAAATAGGAGAGAAAAATTTGGCTTACATATATAAATTAAATGTATGCTTCATCGTTATGATCTTTCATGAGATAATCACGACGGTCGTTAGAATTAAGAGTTAGAGTTACTTGGTTGATATTTTGAGAAAAGTAATCGTTTTTATCCTATCACCACATCCCGGGGCTAGTCATTTTTCAACTGGATTACGGAATTGCTCTGACACATGGAAAATTCGCAAACCCATCATAATGAAAGTTTACAATTAGACTACTTATGCATTACATTCATGTCTATAAACAAAACATTACCATGAAATATATGCAATACGGAAAGGTTTAGATTGATTCGGTGTTTTAGTACATAAAGAAATCAAGGTATCATTAAGGAATGCCATCAAAAATTATTTGCTACATTATTTTCTAAATTTCATCTGATTTTTAGTACAACCAAATAACACCAGAAATTGAATATACGCTCAATAATCCTCTTAACTTGCATTTGTACGTTATTTTATGATTATTTCGTATTCTTATTTTTCGATCCACTTACATCATCATCATCACCTTCTTGATATTTAATTTGTAAAGATATTATCACTTTTTTCTCAACTTACCCCTTGAACACTTCCGAGACCCCTGACATTAATGACGGATCCTCCACTACTTCCCAGCCCCAGTTGTGCTTTCACACGTAACACTAGAGATAAGAGGATCACTATGAGGATTGCCACCCAATCCTCCAGTGTCCATAAAAGTCTTCTCCGTTTTAAATTCATTATGCACCAAAAACGTGTAACTAATTTGCACTTATCAACATAAAAGAAATATTAGTGAGTGTTCCACGAGAGTGTCACATTTCCCCCAGAATAAACTACACAGTAGCCAAGTACACTGTGCTGTGGTGGCTCTTTATTCATTCATCTGGTTGGTCGATACATGAATATAAAAATTTCCTTAATTCTTCGTTGTAAATAGCCAATTGATTTCATTGTTAAGATTCACTCTGATTTGCAGATGACTAATTATTATAAAATGTAATCAACAACAAATACTTTGGCCAACTGACAGGCTTCCGACCCTGTCTTGACCCCAAACTATTCACATACTCACAAAATTAAATGCACACCAAATTCACTATGGTTATTTATCATTACCATTTTTACACTTTTTTTCATAAAACAAAATTTCAAGTTTCACTTCTCACACTTTGGGATTTGATCAAAATGGACTTCAAATGACTAGTGACACTTTCTGATGTGATGCGAGTTGACAACCATCAAAGAACAAAGATGATGATGATATCACATATTAAAATAATATGCACGCTTTCTTCTTCTTCTTTTTCTTCTTCTTCTGTTGCAGTCTAAACAAAAAGGATCCTTCCCTTCAAACTTAAATCAGCAAGTCCCTATTTATTCTTTTGTTCTTTTTTCTTCTTTCTGGTTGCTAGTTTCTTGCTATTTTGCATACATAATCATATCAATAATATCGTCCATAAATCATAAATATAATAGTTATTATATCGCAATAATAATAATAATCATCATCTCGTAATCTTGAACAGCGAACAAACAAATGTATGTACATACATACATACAGACACAGACACCACTCACAACAATAAACACCTTCACACGCTTGACGCACAACAAAGTTACTAAACACACTACTAAATGTATATAAAGTGTGCAATATATCACCTGCACAACTCAGTGCGTCGTATGAAATATACACCACCTCTCTTTGTAAAATTATCTCAGCTCTTCATCATGTACCTCTCTCTCTCTCTTTAACTGTTTGTTTATCCTCAAAAAATTAAACCACCTGCAAATAAACAAAAAAACAACAACAACTGTAACTATAACCGTCGGAGGAGATATTAAACAGTAAGACGCTTATCCTCGTCTTATAATAGCATTGCTTATCTCACAACGATGCTGCTCACTGCTTTGTCGAGATGATGTGAAGAAAGGACAAAAATTGTCATCCTTTTTTTCCTTTCATGGTGACGTTGTCCTTGGTCGTCGCATAAGTCTAAGATTGCTTTTAGGTTGCTTTCTTTGTTGTAATGTTGTTGTGTGTAAAAATCCTCACCTCATTTTAAAAATGGTTAAAACAATATGACTTGAATCATTCAAACGCAACAGAAACTGAATATATTACAGTAAAAGTTTTTTTTCGTTTCACTTCTGCTGATGATGATCATCACCGTAAATATATGTGTAGGTATAATTGGGTTTGGTTTGAAATACCGGGATATATTTTTTTTGTCACACAAAGAGTTAAGGTAATAAATTGCACTCACGTATTAATTTACTTATTTTTTTTATATTTTCACAGTGGAAATTTGATATTACATTATCATTATCGTCACATATATGCAATGCATGTAGTATATCCGCACCTCGTTCTAAAACTGTATGAGAATGGCATTGGTGACAAGAAGGGAGGGATATGGTTCAGTGAAAAAGTGTATCAAAAATGAAAATGTTTTTTTTATAAACAGAGCAGATAGTGATGGGGGTGGTGGTCACTGCGGCACTAATTAACATAATATATTTGATGACACTACGATGATGATTCACTGTACTGATTACTGATGAGACGACGATGTGCTCTAAATGAATAAATAACAGGTTGGATATGAGCTCTCAATTTTTTTTCTTAATTTGCACTAAAATTAAAAATTAAAAGAATGTGCAAGTACTTGTAAAGGTGTTAACTGTTTTACACCGTATTTTAAATTTAAATACACTATTTTCTAACAATTGACATTTTATGTCGATTTTCTTCTTCTTTATTCATGATGACTCACAGTTCAAAAACATACACCGTCTAAAATCATTTCTTCATTAATATTATTTTACAGCAGATGTACGACAAGTAATGTCGCAGCGTGTTCTATGTCTATGATTTAAAAAAATAGCTTGTGAGTCATCTCAGCGTTAAAACATAATAGTATGAAACAGGTGCACAGTGTACACTTATTAAACGTACATGATATAATGATGATGAGGTGGACTAATATAGTTTTATGAATTGAATTTGTGTATCACATCGCCACGGTCAGTAAAAACTACAAGCTTATAGTAACAAAATACTGAGTGTATGGATGGACATGATCATTTTTTAGCATTATTATTTCAAGTAGAGTTGATAAAGGTACATCCTCACTTGATTGTTATACAAAATAAATTTAACCCTACTCTCGTAATATATCAAACATACCAAAAAAAAAACTCCACGAATATGGAGGTGCAAGTATACTAATAATATATTATTCAATTCAGAATATACACAAAAAACACACACCTGCCCCCATGAAAAAAAAAACTCAAATCAAATCAACTAATCTCAAGTTTAAAATGTTTTGCATTGTGTAGTAAAGTAGGTACTACTAATACTACAGGCTAAAAAACATGAACATGACACAATGATCAACATTGAAAATTTCACTTCACTTGATTTCTGATTGTTGAGGAGCGATGCCATTGACGACGGGAGAGAGAGAGGGAGAGAGAGAAATGGGCTATTTCCCTTTTGTTTTTTTTGATTGTGAGGGAGAACCTGGAAGTAAATTCATGTATCCTGCTAACTGACTAACTGCTTTAAATGCTATACGTAATTCGATGTTAAATGCATAACAATTTTTTTATCGATAGGATATATCATGCATCCCTGTGTGCAATTTTATTGTTGGTTGGAAATTGAAAAGGGAAATAAGTAACCAAATACATTGATGGTGTAAATCACATTTAAAATCTACAACAATTTTAACCTTTGCTGTTATAACCCTTTTCATTTTACAATAATGCATAAGTTTCCACTGCGTACATTCCGTACATACTCATGTTATTATATTTATAGGTATTTTTTTGCTATTCAAGGCATATCGTGTTTCACGTTGGCTGTGTTGTCGCTATTCGTGATTTTTCGATTGATTCAAATCAGGACTCCAACAAATGCAATTTATAATGTACCGAGAGAGAAGAGCGAATTTTACCCAAAATGCATGCATAATATATACAATACACTTAAAGTATGTATGTTTTTATATGTATCATACAATGTGTTTAAGTAAATGTGATATAATAAAAATGGCAAGTTCATTATTACAAGTGTAGCATGTCGTGTAGTATTTAAAGTTAAAAAAAGGGTTGAGCTTTATAGTTAAAGTGGATGGATGACTGTGCACGAGTATATTTTTTTGTATTGTAGCTGATGCATGATGACTTGACTCACCCACCCGTTTCCGGTCCTCTAAAAATGTGCTCTGCTCTCACAACTCACACAACAACAGAGAACAGTCAGTCGATTTAGCATGTTCCTAATAATAATATATATGTACATATATGTACACATATGAAATGTTTTTCTGCATCTGTCTGTCTCTGTCTGTGTGCCATAAAAATAAAAAGTAAACTAAATCAAGTAGTAATAAGCAGGCAGGTGTGCAAAGATAGGTTAAATGTAATGCATATACTCTTTTAGTACAAAAAAATATATATGCTACTTACTTTGACTGCTCTGCTGCTGCTGCTGCTGCTGCATGTTTGATGTACTACCTGTTGTTATTTTTTTGTAAGCGCACATCTTTTTCTTTGAGAGATGCCTCGTGATATCTTTTTATTTAATAAGCATCAGCAGCAAAGTATACAGACTGACTAAATAATACAATACAATGCAACGTTGCTGATATACTTCGTTTAAAATAAAATAAAAAGTAAAGTGACTAACTAAAAGATTAACATTTTAACATGCACGCATCATGGCGAAAAGAACATTAAAGCCTCATCATCATCAAACAGGCAGCCAGGCTGAAAGCGGAAACATCGGCGCAGCGATGCAAGACCGAAAAAATAAAGTAGATTCCATTCCAAAGAGAGAGAAGGGTTAAGATTTTTTGGATATCGTCACACACAGTCACAAATACATAATAATATGCACTCACAATAATATACTACAACTCAGATTAAATACAAGATTCTCTATATATTATCTTCTCCTTCTTTATTCTGTATTCTTCTTTATTCTTATTCTTATATATATGTATTTATATTTTTGGGGAGACAATTATCATCATCAAGTCATCACCCTTGCATGTAATATGGTTGCCCCTGCTCTGCTTAATCTTTTTTACCTTCAAGATTCGCTGGCTGTCTTTATAATAATTATTATTATGATCCATTACTAAGAAGCACAAATATGAAATGGCTCATTTTATAGTAAAAAAAAGGAATAAATAAATTAAATAGTTCAGGTGACCAGTTAATAAGCAAATGCCTATTATGTATGTTTGTATGTAGATGTGTACCTACATACATTATTGGCTGGTGGTGGATGTAATAATATGTTTAACAAAATCATGCATTTTTTTGGGAACTTGATGAACTCATGAATGGGTTACTAGAAGCTTTTATTCTTCCATGCATATCCAATACACAAGATGTAGTACAAATAATACGTATTGCGAGGTAAGATGAAAAATGTAGTGATGAAGGAGATTGATTTACTAATTATTGAGGCAGTTGTTAATTACAACTTGTTATATTTTTCATATAATAGGTGTCCATAAACTTTGGCTGTCATAATATTCCAATTACTAAGTACAGTATGAATAAAGCTGCGAATAACAATCTAAAGTTGACAACAAATCTATCCATGTTTTGAAAATTTTCCTTCTACCCCACACGGCATTCTCAGGAGTCGGCAGGTTGTCGGATCCAAGATATGAATGTTAATGCCGGAATTGCACTAACTATATAGAAAAATCAAGAAATGTCAAGTCTGATTGTAATTTAGTTGTGTCACAGTGCCCCACAAAAAGGGCCTTACCCTTTTCCTCTGCCTTTGCCAACGTATACCTACCCGACACCGATAATCAGTAAATTTAGCCAGTGTCGTGTAAATATCATTTTAGTGATTATCAAATTATTTGCCTAATTTGATTATGGATTCTAATTGAAAAATATTATATGTACGTATATATAATATTTATCTTTGTAAGATGTAAAAGCGATTTGACAGGACACAAGTATTACAAAAGTAGCTCAAGTGTATGCCATGCTCTTTTATGTAATCTGGTACAATTATGCGTATAAATTTTAACTTTGATTCAAGTTAATAATTTTCTTTGCCAAGGGCTCTGCTCACACTTAAATGCTATTATGGCAATGGCAACCGTGCAAAAAAAAACAGTAAACTGTGAGTGTGTACAAATTACAATTGTCTGTGCATGAATACAAAATTACACAATTGCAATATTGGACTTTGTGTGATGTAGTTAGAACATGAGGTTATATAATTAGAGGTAGTACTGATGATTTTTTTTATTTTTTGGGAATCGCTTGCAATTCTTTTTTTAAGCGAGGGGTGCACACATACACGTACATGCGCGGCTTGCTTTATAGTGAAAAAACAAACAAATACGATCATCATCATGAATGAGAAAAAACGATACACGGATTCATCATTCATTAAGAGTTGTGTTTAGTAGTAGTGACCAGTGAGTGGCACACAGAAATAACGATGCATGCATTATACATCTGCATAGATTTTTAGACAGAGAGGCAATGCAATTAATTTCATGGTTCAGGAACCATTATGAAACCGACTACTCATTCATACGATGATGTACCTTTGTAATGGGTGCTGCTAAATCAAATCAAATTATGTATCTGTTGAACTTGAGTATGTACATATTATTATGTACTACACACAGCTTTGTTCATTATTCCTAGCAAAAGTGCATTATTGGAAATTTAAAAAAAAAACAGAGGTTTGTTCATGTAAACATCATTATGGTAAGCCTCTCTGATTTTCTGATTTGGTTTGTCAAGCACATGCACATGGTCAAACAATTACATTATGTGATGCTGGTTTTAAAAATGCAACAGTAATATAAGGCATAAAACCGTTAACCGCTACTACACCTTCCATAATTCCATGGTTTCCGGGACGGCAAGAATTTTCCCAAATTGCACGAGTTAGTATGTTCCGTACTCTTTGTTTTGTAAGTATAATATAGTTGTTTATTGGCATTTGGGCTACCTGGAAACGAACATTACTATATAAAAAAGATGGACAAGCTTGTAGGGAAAATGTACCAAGGAAACATTCAGCTACATAAAGCTCTGTTCAAACGTTTTAAAAAAATAGGAAAAAAACAATCATGGTCCATGGATTCGGAGAGATTAAGTTTAAAATAGTAGCAACAATATCAAGATTTAATACAAATCAAGGACGCTCTAGTGGTGCGTCATCATTATTACCGTTTGTAATTAGATAATTGTAGTATACGAACTTACTACCGCAAAGCTACACAGTATGTTTTTCTATAAAAAATCTTATCTTTAACGAATTATTCAAAATATTAATTATTCTTTCCGTGTTATTTTTTAATTGTAGAGTAAGATTGCATATTATAAAGTAGTGTCGGCTTTGCGCACATTTTCAGAGATTAGAGATTTATCTTGTTTCCCACTTTAAAAACGAGTTATAAAAATAATTTTGGGTCTGAGATTATAATTTTAAAAAAAAGTCGAAAATATATATCTGCTACTTTTATTTAGCCCACACAAATAAAACTGGCTTACACTTTAGACTTTGATTTTCAGCTAGCTCAATTTACAAATTAACACAAAATTCTAGTCTACAAAAAGTAATTTGAATATAGGGCTACCTCGGTTCGACACAGTAATAAGGCTGACATTGAATTATCATGGACTGATACTTCAATTCGTCACACGTTCCAAGGTTACCCATCAAATTTGGGATGACTTCATGATTCATGATGACGACTGATGCAATGCATACACCTACTCATATTATCATGATGCCTAAATAGCTGGTATATAACAGCTAACTATATTTGAATCATTGTCCAATTATTTTTTCTCTCCGCATTTTTCATTGTTCGCTACTATTTTAGTTATCTTTCCATATCAATTTAAATCAATTTTTCAGACAAGATTTGTTATTTAAAAAAATTTTTTTGATTGCTTCTTTACTTGCCATCATACCATGATATTCAATACTTTTAAAAGACCAGTATCACATTTTTAAAGTATCCTCTGGACCAAATCATTTACACAACAGTCTGATTTTGATTGGCGTACTTGTTACAACACACCTGCAATTTAAAAAATGCAAATACATTGTACATACCTACAAGCATACATCGTGTTACAGGAGCAGGCATTATATATAGCTTTAATTTATTTTCAACCTTTGTCTGCAACATTAGCCATTTACATTTTGGAGGGATATGGAGAGGGGGATGACGACATTTTATTAACGCTCGATTTTACATTTTATGCACATATTCACAAAACTGTGAAGTAGATATAAAAGCTACTACTACTACTTCATTGGCCGCCCAAAGGATATAAATGGGTCTATGATAATTTAAAACAACTTTTTAAAAAAAATGCCGACTCTGATCATTTCTTTTTCCTTTCCTCTTTTTTTATGTAAAGATGTGTTGTTACGAAATTACCCAAGTTAAAATGGATGTGTTCTAGTTTCATACTTCTTACATTATACGCTGATGCTGTGTTTTATTACCTGAATGCGTAAAAAAATGTTGCAAAATTCTTGTCTTTTCAGTAAAAATCAAACAGCGTGTCCATGTAATGCAGTAGCGCAGTAGCAGTAATGCTATTTTTATATAATAGGTTAGGTACATTGCTTCACAAGACAAAAATTTTCCGTTACATTGCTTTCCTAATTGCATAAAAACTAATTTGCATTTGAGGAAAAGGTGTGCCCTGCTCTTGTATGTATCTACCTATTGCATGTTTCTCTACGCATTATACAATGTGCGCTAAAATTCTGTAATACAGCAATTTTCTGATGTACTTTATGACTTAAACAGGAGATGATTGCTTTCTTTGTCTTTTTTTGCGCTAATTGTTGAAACTCATGAAACATTTTGTCGGAAAATGAGAAAAAACAATGAATTTTACGACTACATTCCTCCTAAATAATTAGATAAATGCCACAGCTATATTGACAAATAATGCATATTTTTAGCTTGGGTGGACAAGGCTGTCCCAACGGAACCAATTTCGCAGGCCAGATTTGTAGGACAGGTA
The DNA here is from genome assembly GCA_027744095.1 of Zhuqinia jingwanae. NCBI lineage: Eukaryota > Metazoa > Arthropoda > Collembola > Entomobryomorpha > Paronellidae > Zhuqinia > Zhuqinia jingwanae. Next base: position 6,318 of record JAHZNC010005300.1, on the reverse strand, counting down.
ATTTTAAACCGACAAAGGCTAATGCAACGTTGACATGATCACATCACACACACAGATATGTGATCAGTGAATTTTGTAAAATGTAATTAATTCCTGACTTATATTCGTCAATGAGTGAACCAACCTAATACAATAATATGCATTATTATATTTTTTAAATATATTAGTTTGATAAAATCGTAAGTTTCAATACTGTTTATGTTATATGTTTATGTTACTCCACCCCCTCGGAAAGCAACGATCGCATATTTTATTGCATATTCATTAATGTTATTTTGGTTAAAATAATTTATTATATACAATGAAAATTAACTGGAAAGATACGTCGTTGCATACAGTTACTACCGCAGTGACATTGACTTGTCTTTTCTTCAATTATGCTATATGACCATTGGTAATTTAACAATTATCTAAAACGTCCGTAAGAAGAATCAATAGAAAATTACACATCAAAAAATGACTCCATATTTCTAAACTAACAAAAAAACATCACTACTTAAAATTAGCAGCACTGCAATTGCTATTTGTCTGACGATTTTCCTTCATCTTTAACCTGCGGAGGTGTCGAATCTCCTTCACCTGGTGGGGGAGGTACATTAGAAGCTTTCGTGAGTGATACCACAGCTGACCCTGGAGGAGGCCTACTCATGTCCATGTTCATATCCCAACCCTGTTACATAAACCAAGAATTTAAAACTCCAACGATTGATAACAAGGATGATAATAAACACAATGAGTATTAACAATGACATTAATTTTTGCTGACCGGTTCCATCCAATGCTGCTCCTCATATCCTGAATGTTCCTCATGATAATATGACGACGGTGGTGGATGGTTGAAATACTCAGGATTAGGTAAATAATCTGCTGGTCCCGGAGGTGGAAATCTAGTAATGGCATAGGGCATCAGTCTGTTAATACCTAAAACGACCACGTTTTGTAATATGTACACCATGTTTAAATCTTACGATGGTGGAGGAACACTAGTATCAAATGGAGGAGGAGCAAATGGTGGAGGTGCATGAGGTGGTGGCGGCATGTCGAAATTTTTTCTACTGTACTCCCTTCTATCCGCAGTCATGACCTATTCCGAAATAAAAAAAACATTGAGCATTTAAGTAGATACCATTTCAAGGCATAAATAAAGTGGAACGGAATGTGATATTATAATTTGATATTTTACCTGAATAGTATTTTCCTTTGGTTCTTCCCTTCGACGCATTTCGTCCTTATTTCTCATGGGATTCATTCCGAATTTCTTGGGGAAAATAATTGAAGCATTTCCACTACCACCGTACTTGGAATTGTCGTTGTTGATTTGCACCGCAATAATTCCTCTAGAGTCGGGCTGTAACAATGTTAATAATTACTACTCTGCCTACCTAATCAATTAAAAATGGTGAATTTAGTTACACTTTACCTTTCCTGGCGGATTTTGCGGGCCAGGACCACCCGGTCCAATGGCGCCAGCCTCAAAGCGCATTCTTTTCTGTCGGTCACAATAAGCCCTCCATGTGTCCTCAGAGAATCCATAGTTAAAGTAGTCAGTTATATCTGCACCAGGCTTTCTCCAAGGTTTATCCTCTACAGAATCCACATTAAAATCTAATGCAGGAACTCCGTTGATTGTTCCAGGAGATTCAAAGTCTTCTATTGAGAATTTTCCCTACATGCAACGTATGTGTTAATTTTAGTTACTGTTATATATCCTTTACACAATCAAAATTGTCAAAAGTATTTAGACAGTAGTAGTAATAGTAATAGTAATTACCTTTTTATCGGGAGGTGGACCGGATCTCTTTGCCGGAGCTTGACCAAATGGAGTTTGTACAGCAGCTTTAATTTCTCCAATTGTAACTTGAACTCCGTCGTCATCGTCATCATCTGAGTCTTCATCATCATCGTCGTCGTCATCGTCATCATCCTCGTCATCCTGCAAAAACAAAAAGAATGCACATTCGAAATCACCAACGCGTTTACCAAAAGAAATATTGGAGATATTAGATTGTCAGGTAGAAATTTTAGTCACAATCAAACTCACATCACCACCGCCGCCACCACCACCAGCTCCAGAATCCGCATCTACTTGACCAGCATTATCTGAATCAGCAGTCTCTTTTTCCACACCTGTCCTCTCCCCACCAGCGTCATCATCCCCTTCACCTCCCGGTTGTGAGCTACGACTTTGATCATCCTCAAATTCTTGTGAGGGTAGCTCTTGCTTCAGACTGGCAACCGCAACCGGTTCACTTTCCCCATACAACCACTCTTCCTCTTCCCTCACGTCATCGGCCATTTTTCACTAAATAAGTTAGAAACCCCTCCGAAAGGCAATGAACAAGAACAAAAACTGTCCGCAGCCGGCCTACTTCAATAACCCAAATCTTAAATGACCTCAAATGGAAATAAACACGCTAGTTTATTTTAAAACAACTAGCTAGAATCTTCAATTGACATAACCGACACAAACTAGTACACCGTTTTAGAAAGAGCAAAAACAATATTAATTAAATTAAAATCGATTCACAAATCACTGACAGGTTAGTTTATAGAAGTGAGAAAATCTTATAGCTTTTCTTCCCTGGAACCCAAACAAAAATTGTTATTTCAAACAGGCCGCGCTGTATTTGGGACAAATAGGATTAAAAAAATGTTATGTTCGGCTATTCATATTTTGTTTGTGTGAGATGTGATACTTTCAGTTGGTACAGCAGGAGAGCTTGTAGACAAAGACAACTTTTCCCACACACGATGATGGATGATGATGGTGCATGCAAAAATGGAGAGATGAAATGATGCATGAGGGATGCGTTTTTACTTTTAATGCGTGCTTGTTTATAATTTGACCGCTGCCGTTGAATGATTTATATGATTATTGATGCAATTTAAGATGATGTGATTAAATTCAGGTGAAAAGCACTTTGATGATCAAGATTTTACTTTGGTACCTGTGTATAACACACTTAAGTTTATTCTTTTGATGTCAAATTTTGGTTATACACGGGACAGGACATTTGCATGTTCATGTCTTTTTTTTTTAAATTATTTCCTCCAATTTGAGAACTCCAGCAGAGCTTAAAAAATTAAGCCGTTTGCATGGTGGTATTTTTTATACTGTAAGGTTTTTTTTTTGTTCCAGCGGTAGGATGGGATAAGATCATTGGACGGCAGCCGAGGTCGTTAACAACTTCTGCATGAGTTGCTCGAAACCGTTTACTTCTTGAGGAGACCAAGTCCGGAATATCCGTAGTTGTAGGCGTATGGGTATCCTCCCAAGACCTGTAATTACAAAATAACGGAAAAATATATGAGAACATGAAGTATAATTATTAACTTTTTTGCATAACTGTCCGGGTTGGCAGTGTTATATAGTTGTCTAATATTTTAATTTGGAACTTACGGAGGTGGTTGGATAGACAGAGCTAGCATAGGTGAGTGGAAGAGCAGATTGAGAAACGACGGATGAGCCAGAGACAAGGGGTTGGCTGGCAACATATCCGAGGTTGGATTGTTGTTGAACGTATTGGTATTGGGGTTGTTGAACGTATTGGTATTGATATTGGGGTTGGACGTATTGGTATCCAAGGTTGGAGACAACAGAGGTTCCGGAGACGGTGGCAACGACGGCCAAAAGGACGGCAGCAAAGACCTTAAATTTTTATAAAAACAAAAAAAAAAATATTAGAATACAATATTTTTATAACCAAATTTCCTAAATACAAAAAAATGAAACTGCTTATTTGATAGGATAAAATGTTGAATAGATTCTTACAGCGTTCATTTTGATATTTGGAGGTGGTTGGCAAAAATTGCACAAAAGATTTTTCAAGAGAGTGTAAACGGTTTGAATCAGCTCAACAGAAGGATACTGTGAATCTAAAGTTTAGAGACGAACCCACCCTCTATTTATACCGATTTTTGCTGATCTCCAGAACAAACCTCATGCAAAAAAATACTACCCCAGCCCATTATTAATTTATGGGCATCATCAAAGCATTGGGTACACACACACTACACATATCTCTGCAATCCACTACTTTTGCTATTCATGCTATTGGAAAACAAACTATTAAAAAATGGAGAGAAAAGTTCATGATCTTTCAAGGTAACGAAAGAAATCTTTCCCTCTCATGCATACATACATACCATACGCATATACCTATAAAGATATAGGTGTATTAGGTAAGTTCATGTATCGGTACCAAGAAATTAAGCCGTCATCTTGAGAATAACGTTTGGTTTTTTTTGTTGCTGGATGGCATCGATCGGAATAATCATGATTAGGCAAATTCCTTGGCGGTGAATGTATCTTATTATGTCTTGTGATGCCTGAATACCTACCTACCTACACACCTAATCTTTATGGTAATAGTAAGCGAAAATCCAGTCCAGTGACATGACATAATACACCAAAAATCCAGATCATTTTTTTTTAGACACAAAGTAATGACTATGATAGTGGCTCTACTAATGTAGGTAAAACAACTTCTTGAAATTCATTTTCGCCTTACAATCATATTCTCATTTGGCATTTATGCAATTGCAACACATACTCTGATACTACTACTTTATACTTGAATATTATAATTGTTCATCCACTTTTGCTACCCTTTTTATCGCTCAGCTTGCAAGAGTGAAGATGATAAAGGGCGAAGTTTTATTGCTTGTTATGTTATGCAGTTCACTTTTTGGCTGTTAGTAATAATGGCTGGAAGCCAATAAACTGTTGAAAGTTTTTTTTTCGGTGGACAACAGGTTATTTCTGCTGAGGTAATTAAATGGCAGCAGGGTAGTGGAATGCTCCTCACATTCAGTTTGAAAATGAGAGTTTTACTTTTTCTGTGATCTAGTTAACTTTTTTTTGCAATGAACATGCATAATTTAACATGTGAAAGGGGTAGGTGTTATTGGGCAACCTCTGATCATCTTAAGAACGGACCATGGTCCATTTCCTAATGAGCGCATTAATAAAAGCGGACCTTTCACCATCAGGGCACCTGGCTGATATGCCGTCCAGAATTCTCCCTTTTAAGGTATAACGTATATGTTTCTGTATCCATCATCTGGTAAGCATTTACCACTAATTTCTAATGTTGCATAATAATCGCAATTACTTACCTGTGGGGAAACTCTTTTAAACTCGTTGTTCTTTTTATACTTACTTAACTCTGTTTGCCAAACAAGGGATACAAATACAATTGCCGAAGGCTTGACCGAAAATACATATGTACTGGAAAAAAAATTAAAATTGGGAGGTTGGTAGGTACATTATAAATGAATTATGTGAACTATCACATCCAACAGCCTGAGACTCCCGAGCCACCTGGGTTGCACCTATAGATATTTTCTTCAGTGCACGATATCTTGAAAGCCAATGTTAAAGTAACTCAATATAATTTATTTTCAATCCAATATTATATTTTTTACGTTTACCACTGGAAATCGGCAAGCAAACTTAGCAAAATTTATTCAATTCGGTATTTTTTTATTAGAAATGTTTTATAATGATGCATACATGATGTAATAAAAAAAATTTATTCATGCAATGTATGTGTGTATGTAACATATAAGCATTCCAAGAGACATGAAGAAGAAGGGGATGATTTTTAATAAATTGATGGATGGTGTGATGATACTTGATTCTTCTATAAGTCTATAATAGACAAGACGCATCCAGTAAAAAAAAAGAATAATGATGAATAGGATGTCCTAAATGATAATTGTGTGATCCTCCACAATGTCGACATACTCATACAGCCAAACTGGTTTTCTTCCTTCCAAAAAAGAAGTTTTTACCAAATTATATATACACACAGGTAATGACAAGTCATGCTCTTTTGAATATTTTTTTTCTCCAGATTGTTCTCTATACTATTACACATATGCACGCAGAAAATGTGGAAGAAGATGATCAAAGCCCCACCTTATGTCATCCCAAATACGCATGCCCTCTCTGATATATTGCATGTTTTTGCCACCCTATTCCACATACATTTTTACAGCCCACCTGTCCTCATTTTTAATTTAATGCCGATATAAATACCACCATCATTGGAATACAATACCTTATCGTTTTAATTTCATATTCCAGTTTCCATTTCAGATAGTTCCTTCCCCATCTTTATCATCATTATACGTGGACAAGTAAAAGGGTAGAGCTAAAACTAAAACTGACCATAAAATGTTATTGGTTATAATGTTGATAAAACCAAGGCCTAGACGAATATATGTTTTACTTGATAACTTGCATACATAAGGTAAGCCGGTTTCGATGGAAAATCTCAATACGGGGCGAGATTCGCCCCCAGCGGCAGAATC
>JAHZNC010005299.1:0-18345 GCA_027744095.1 Zhuqinia jingwanae | reverse complement strand
CACAACATTGAACATTGGATGCATGACATTACATTGGAAGTGGGTATATTGTAATATAATAACTAACAAAAAAAACTAGTCAACTTTACTTTGGCCAAATTTTTATGATAAGGCATAAAATTGTTCATTTTTTTACATTTTCAGTCGACTGATTTCTGTGCGCTATAGTTTCCAAAATCATATTATTTACTTACACAATTTTGATTACCTTTTTATTACAAAGTTTAGGCGAACCGCAAAAATTATCTTTATCAGCTATCAGTAGCATGTAGTGTTGCAATATAATTATGAGTTAAATGACTGTGTTATACAACAAGGTACTTTATTGCTCGGACAAAATAATATCTTTATTGTTTTGCAAAAAAAAGTTAATAACGAGAGACCTTTTATTATCATCAGTAATTTTGCTTAATCAAAGTCAATAAAAATTGAGACCTAAAATATTTTATATTCAAGTTTCGCTCATTTAAAAAATAAAATGAAACCATATATAAACTTTCATAATTGGAAGAATTTTTTTCAAAAATGAGTTTTCTTCATCACGTATGCATTTAGGTTGTCAGCTGTAGGTGTGGCCTTATCAACAATCAGTTTATATATATTTTCACATCTATTATACGACTCTGCAGTATAATTCTGACTACAAATGAAATAAAATTGATATACATACATACTCTTTACGAAGACATTTAATGACATCCTATCTTGATGTCGACAGATAATTAATGTTTGAGTTAATGACATAATTAAGCTTAAGTAAAATTTAAATTGGATATGATTATATCCACTTGTTATTGGAAAAAAATAATTTTGTGTTTTTTGGATTGCAAATCCGGTAGGAGTTAATATGTAGACCAAAAAGTAACTACAATATTGTATTGTTTTTTCAGTAGACTTGGCCAGTATACTTTCTACTAGTAAACTGTTCTTTAGATTAGGAGCATTGAGTTGAGAAGTTTTTCAAAAATGAAAATCATGGTGAAAGTATTAGTATTTTGCATCCTTTGTAAATTAGTTAGTCTGCAATGCCCAATCGCGGCACAAAAAGTTGATAAATTTTATCAATCCATCAAAGAAACCAGTAGCAAGCTTCGCTCCTGTTCCATTTTTATTTTGACCAGCGAGCATTTTGGTTTTAATCTTCGTTCAGAAATGCTATTGAACCATCAAATTAGCGCGTTTGATCAGTTTGACAAATACATTGTCTTTTCAAGGCTCCCATTATTGTTACCCGTAGGAGGCACAGAAAACAAAACAACCGTTAAGCCTCTTATTAAAGCTACACCAAAGTTTAAAAATAATTGCGTTTTAGCATTTATAGAGTTAGATGTATCTACACAGCTGAATACCATTTTGCGACAAGACAAAGACTATTTTGTTTTTAGTATTTTTGAACAAAAAAGGAATCGTCATTATAAAGATTACTTTAATATTAGTCAATTGTTGTCAGAAATAAACCATATTAAACATCAAGTTATCAATATCATCCGTGAAAACAACACAGTTTCCGTTTTCAACTCGTGTCCATACTGCATTCAGGAAAAGTCTCAACTTACCCCTGTTCAATCCATTCTCAACAACAATTTATTTCCCGACCTACTACGAGATTTTCACGGCAAATTATTCACCATCAGTAGTCCACTTTTTACGACAGGCCTTTTCGAGATTCGCGAAGTAATTCCAGGACATTGGGAAGCAGTTCGGGGTGGCATGCACTCCGCATTTCAGCATCTTTCACACAAGTACAATTTCACCGCTAGATACATACCCTCAACTGGCGGTGGTACTGGCCGTAAATTTCCAAATGGGACGTGGATAGGAACAGTTGGTGACATTCTCAATGGAAAAGCGGACATTGGTCAAACGACAGGACTAGTGTATGGACGTGACTTGGTAGTCAGCTTTTCCAGCCCAATAGTATACATTTGGCTGACATTTACCACCGGTATACCGCAGCCATACTACACATGGAGATCAGTTTACTACCCACTTCGAGTGGAAATCTGGATTTTGATATTGATTATCAGCTTGGTTGCCATGGTTGCGTTACACGTGATCTCAACAAAGACTATTGGAAGTGCTACTCTTTTCCTATTTAAAATTTTACTCGAACAAAATGTCACGTATTCAGGCAACAGACACAGTTTCCGACTTTTCACCTCATTTTGGCTTTTGTTCTGTTTACTAATCGCCACTGCTTATCGCTCACAATTGGTAACTTTTCTCCTATTCCCGACACTATATCCAACCCCCACTTCGTTTGATCAACTGGCAATGTCTTTACAAACATCCCATTCCAAAGTGGCTCTCCACTTCATTCACGGTGCGGCGTATTCCATTTTTAAAACTTCTCAAAATCCAACATTGAAAACTATTTTTCAACATATGGAGCTGGATGAAAGTGATGTGAATTGCTTGAATCGTACAATAACTCAACCTTTTTTTGTTTGCATAAGTTGGCAAGTCGTTGCGAATTACGCAATTAATAGAAATCTGAGCGACCAATATGGATATGCTCCAGTGAAAGCTGCACGTGAAAATAGTATGCTCATCGGTTTGGGACTGATCTTCAGAAAGGGTGCTATTTTTAAGGAAAAATTTGATTTTGTTATTGGTCAAACTTTAGATATGGGACTGATAAATAAGTGGAGACAGTTGGATAATGATTTGTTACGAGAAAGACGAAAGGGGCAAACTATGCCACAGTACAGGAAAAATAGTGGAATGTTTCTAAAACTGGAACATCTTAGTGGAACCTTTTTTGTTTTGTTAGTTGGCTTGGGCGTAGCATTATTTGCATTCCCATCAGAAATAATAATTTCCGGGTATACAAGAATTCATTGGCGAAAACTGTCCGCAAAGCTGGTTGTTTTGAAATAAATAATTATCATTATCGAACGTTTTGTTTATTGTCGCATCATTGTTGTATTGATCATAATACAAAGTTTACGTTGTTTTTCTCGTGTCAAGCAATGAACAGGACACTTGACTATTATAAAATATTTTTTTCTGTATTACTATTTGCGTTCAATATTATATATATATTCAAGCCAACCCAAGATTACATCAAATTGTACAATTAATTTTTGAAACACCATTAAAACATTTGTAAAAATTATTAACGCTTAAATCTATAATAAACACATTTGCTTAAAATATCCAATTTTATTTTTATATGCGGCCATGAAGATAAATATAAACCCTAATCATTTTCGCCTATTTTGTAATCTAGCTCTCTCTTGCCAACTGATGGTTCAAATTTTCCACCCTATTGCTATTTCAGTCATTAGTGGTCTCCCTCTTTAATTTTTCTGTCAAATTTTAATCCATTCCAGAACACAAAGTATTTAACTACTTGGTACTAGAAAGTCATGCTTGCCTGCAAATAATAACCCATTTCACTTTCAAACTTTCATGTGACTAAACAAAACACCCATTTTACTCAGTTGAAAATGCCAGACGGGGAACAGTAATCATTGCGGAATGCTGCAAACAATGACGAATGAAATATTAAATAAGGCAGGATAATGGGAATTCATGGCTTTATTACGTTGCCCGCACATGCCACATGTCTATCGTTACTCTTGATTGTCATCATCATCATCATTAAAGACTTGCTTGGAATAACAGAGGTAAAGTCACTCAAATAAAAGGAAGAATATACTGAGAACGAAAGTTGGAGAGGTTGAGATGTCATGTAAAGATATTTGTCAGTAGCAGGAGCAGCTAATGCCAATAATAGTAATCGTTTGACTATATCATTAATGCTCCACATGCGACACACAGAACTTTTTGTTTCTTCGCTCCTATCCAGTGAGCTCCTTCTTCGATAAGGGATTCTAAGTTAAGGCGGATGAATGAATTTCAAACAAATTTCAGGAAGAATGCTGGTGAACACACACGATGCATATTTAGTGTGAACCTTTTACCATGTCGTTGTCTTTATTGTCGTAACCACAAAAAACTCTTGCCGTCTGTATTTGTGCATCGCGCAACAAGGGTAGTGGCTCAACTGGTGAAAGTAGAAAGCCATGTAGAAAAGAGAGGCAGGATTATTGTATAGAATGGGGACATGGTTTACAATTTTCCACAGACAGAGATACGGTCGGCTGATGCACCACAACTATATATCGAGAACAAAAGCTTGCAAGTTTTGTGTAAAGATGCTCGTCATCTAAATATCAGCCAGTTAGTTCTCTTTTCCTTCTCGAAACAGCAACATCTTACAGAACTGCGTCTGTGTTGCTCCTTTATTTCTGATAGTTAATAAAAGCGGAAGTGAAATAAGAAAGGGAGGCGGAAAAGGCGAAAGTCGTGCAAATGGCAAAACGAGATAATAAGATTTTCAATTAAAATTACAGTACTACAAAGAATCTGGAATATTATTCACAAAAGTAAAAAAGTTTGTGTGACAGCAAAGAGGAACATGTTTTATTTAGTCCTTTGAACAGTTTCTGGAATAACGCGTGTTCTGAAATTAATTAAAATGGACTTTTGTCCTAAAAAATAATAACTTTACAGTGAAGTTTGTCCACTTGGTTTAAAAAGTGACAGCTGCTATTATTGCATCGTACACGGATTTTTCAGCAACTCACACTGAATATTTTTTTTACGAAAACTAGAATGTCGGTGATCCTCTTTTTACTTTCTTTATTCTTATTTTTTAATTCTTCTCATCATCACGTGTTGTTGTCCAAGGGCGAGTCGTCTCTAGTAGCCCCATACCATCATCATTCTTCTTCACACATCACAAATTTTACTGCTACTTCACACGTAAATGTAGCGAAACATCAAAATACATTGTCATCATTATTGCCTCTGCCATCGCCACTGCGAATACCATCATCTCCATCATCATCATCAACAGCAAGTAGTTATGTTGTTAACGCTAAAAATAATAACATTAGCCATACAATAACAAGCGTGCATTCACATCCAGCAACAATGGCAGCCGTGAGATCAATATCACAGCAGAATAATGGCGGTGGTATTGCTCGTAGTGGAAATTTTAATGACCATTTCGCTTCCATTCCTGCTGACTTAATGTCATCATCGCTAGCACCACCAGCATCATCGTCGAGAGGAGCAACGGCGGTGTCAGTACCTTCCTTGAAGTTCTCCTCAGTCGTCGGTAAGATAATGCTACAAAATGATATACCGATAATTCTAAATTATGTGGGCACCATACCGAGATAGAGTAAAGTAGAACCAACAGGAAAAAAAAATATTTACGAGTATAGCATCATAACCAGCATCGCCTCCGTGGCTGGTCGTAGCTTTTTTTATTACAATTTATTTCTCTTTTTGGGTTGTAACTGTCGCCTGTGGTATAAAATGCGACCATTTAAATTCATGACCAGCCAGCCACTCAACACTTCCACCACCACTACTGCATCTATCTACAAAAATGAAAGAGAATGGAAGAGTAGGTCATAAAAAGATGATAAATGCCAGGGAAAAATATATGAGAAAGCTGGTTTTTTCTTCTCAGGAAAGTCATAACCCTGCACCATTAAACTACGCGTTTCCCACGATTCTTTTCTGCCGTCGCCTTAAAAATAGTTTCCCCCGTTTTCCATGAAAGATATTTTTCATGTCTTTATAATGTTTGTTTTGTTGACAATAATGTTCACGTTGATATTTTCATTTATTTGTTTTCCTTACAATTTACATTTCTAGGCGCGACGAAAGGAATACCAGAGAGAAGGCGAATACCCAAAAGGTCCGTGTCAACATTGCCGCCAAATACCGGGAGAATGGACTCCCCGAAATCTGGAGACTTCCCTTTTGTAAAAGAACAGCAAAATCTACTTCTGAAACTTGACAGGAATTACACGCCAAAGGAAATAGCCGAGTATATTCTATCTACGGATGACGAAAGGGGTATCATTCAAGTTGTAGCTGATATGGTGCAAGATGGTCAAATTATGGTACATATTTATATCGACATCTTATTTAAATTATAAATGAAAATGGAAAAAATATATTTTCTTTTTTCATTCGGTACAATACAATTGAGTGGAATGAAAATACAAAAAGTAAATTTACAATTTGTATTGGTTGACACTTTGGCAGGCCAGCAGAGATGACGTGATACTTTTCCTGGAAACCGTACAACGGGAACTTGACAAGCTGAAAGGTGTCAATCCATCCGTCCCTTAATAGCCCGGACAATAGATATAATCCACCTTGTAAAAATAAACAGTGAAACTAAAAAATATATCTCAGAGAAAAATCCTTGTTCTAGATCTATGCCCCTTCAAAAACTCCCTCAAACTAAACGACATTTAATCTACTCAAATTGGCGATAATGTTATTCTGAGGATTAATTCCAACAACATAACAGTGGAGAAACAGTTCAGGGGGCGTTTCTTTTAGTTTTTTCTAGCCAAACTATGCCAAGGTCATTGCGCTGGAAAAGGAAAACAGAAAAAAATTCCCGAAAGAAAATATCCAACGTGTGTATGTTTTTTTTTGTATTAGGAATTCCCCAAAGATCCTATATGTACTTTTCACCTTTTTTGAATGAATAAAACATCCCCTTCAAAAACTCCCTCAAACTAAACGACATTTAATCTACTCAAATTGGCGATAATGTTATTCTGAGGATTAATTCCAACAACATAACAGTGGAGAAACAGTTCAGGGGTTTTTTCTTTTAGTTTTTTTTAGCAAAACTATGCCAAGGTCAAGGAAAAGGAAAACAGCAAAAAATTCCCGAAAGAAAATATCCAACGTGTGTATGTTTTTTTTTGTATTAGGAATTCCCCAAAGATCCTATATGTACTTTTCACCTTTTTTGAATGAATAAAACATTTAATACTTACTTAGCCTACATAGTGTTGTCCGGAGTCAAGCGAAACCACCCTTTTTTTTACATTTCATTGAAGGACCTGTCTGAACAGCTTCCATGACTTGTTTGTCAATTTTCATAAAGGATCAGAATTGCCTACCATAAATCCGTACTATCACTCACATGACCTTCTAAATAATATTCCAGATGCGAGGCGTTGTTGGGGTTCTGCCTCTGCGTGGTATATTATACTCAGTGGTATGTCATGCCAGTGAGGCGAAATGCGAATTTGCAGGGCGGGGGGATGAGAGAATATAGTAAAAAGTCCCTCGCAATTTTTGTGGATGATGGAATTAGGTATTTGACAACTTGAGCGTATACCACGTTCAGTTAGTTGTATATTTTATTGGTACATTCTCATAAATTTTGGGAAATATTGACTGCGACGAGTCTGGCCTGAATCATTACTGCTCCAGCGACAAAGACACATCTCCGCATGTCATTGTAGCCTTACTATACTAACTATGATGTCTCATGTTGTGTCTCAAGAATATAAATCAAAATCCCTACAGTTTATCAGAGAACGAACGATGTAATCCTTTCCATTTCCCTTGTACTAAAAAATATATAAGAGAGATGTGATGTAAGAGATTGGATCGATAATTTAATGCGGATCGTTTTGTTAACATTGCGTCAGATGATCATGATATATGCTGTGATGATGATGATATTTCAATATTTGTATTAGAAAGTTTGTGCATGTAATTTTGTCCGGGTGAAAGTCAATGAAGGAAATATTTTTCAATCATCATTTCATACTTCATTGCGTGGCATTTTGGCACATAAATAAGTAAAAATAATATATTCTTTTTTAAACTTTCTGAAACTTCTGGTTAGATGAAATGACTTTATCGTAATAAGTTGGACCATTGAGCATTCAAGATTTAAACACAAAACCGTTTTATTTAAAGCGTTTTACATAGCATAAATGCACTCAAATTCTCATATTCACACAATTTTGAGCACAATAATGTATCATGATAATATTTATACACAATGTGAGCATGAACATATCATACGATTCTATTGCCATTCCAATCTCCATTTCCGCTCGTTTTTTTATCTCACACAATTTCCGTTCTCGCACAGCATTAACGTTGTGTGTGACGTTTGAGTTCTGGGAATAATTGCCTATCTACCGGTAGACCGAGGCGTAGGAAACGAGGATCTTGGGAATGATCCTGTAAAGGAATGAATGGGAATCCGGAGTACGTGATGTAATAGCAGCAATAAAATGTGACGACGGAGAATGAAAAAAAAAATACTCACTTGGTTGGTTATAAGGCTGGAGACGACAAAAATGCACTTTACATTATGATATGGCATATTTCCAACAACATCACCAGACACACCAAAACCGAATCCGACTTTGTCCTTGTAGTAGCAGTCCATAACAGTAGCTGTGTAAAAGAGTCACGTAGTCACAAAGAGATTCCCTGCGAATAGTTCAACAAAAAAGTACCTTGCGAGAATAACTCTACACAAAAAATACCTACGCACTCATCCTTTCTACTCAAAAGATGAAGGAGTATTTAATAATTACAACAACTTTTGAATGTAGGCACATAATAGGTATGGTAAATATGTAAATAGTATGCATATTATAGTCAAACAAACTTTAGACAAAAAAAATGCTATAACTTCAAAATAATTTTTTTCTAAATTTCTTTTATCTTAATTGGACAAATGCAGGTTTGTATAGTACATACATATCTAACAGGATACGGTATACATAATGTAAGGACGTAAAAAGCTATTACGTAAAGATATTCTCTATCTAACAAATTGGACCAATTCTTTTTAAGCATACAAGCTCAATTCGACGACAGCTTTGAATGTGCTGAAAGTTGTAAAAGTAATAGAAAAGAATAATGGACGACTATATTTCGTTATTTTGTGAGTGAAACTATTTTTTTTCTCTCTTGCGATTGTGATGAAGGTTTATGACTACGGAATGTATCTTGCCGAGCAAAAAAAAAAAAATTAGCATCCAAAAATTGCTGGCCAATTTAGGAAAGTAGCAGCGTTATTTTAGATGAAAGAAATACGTTCATTGTTATTGTTACATGTGTGTACGTTGAGGTAATTTTGCAAGAATAAATGGGAATGTATGTTTATCTGGCAAAAATATTTAAGGTGGTACAGTAGTGGAATGGTAAAAATGAAGAGACAGCAACTCTTACAAATTGGGTTTGGTTTCAATGGAGTAAAAAGAGAGCTTGTTAGTAAGATGGAAGAAGAGAGCAAAATGGAAAGCAACCAATAATCTTAAATGGCTCGCTGCGCTATGCTAGTCGAAAAATGAGCAGTTGTATTCTTTTTGAATTTGTTACTGATATTGGGACAACATGTAAAAATTGTTATGGATTTAGATATTGAATTTAGAACGATTTTGTGTAGAGAAGGAATCATGAATCATCGGATAAGATCTTACCAAAATGCACATTGCCATTATAGTAAAAATTTATGCTTTTGTGTCGCAATCCAATTTCCTGCTTGCATTACTGAATAAATATATTGCACAATACACGTTTCTGAAGTAATCTCGTATAGCCAACATTTATATATCGGCAGCAGTTTGTTCACTGGAAGCGCTTAACGAAACATCAACAAATTCCAATAAAAATCAACACCGGAACTGATTGAATTGGCAAAACAAGCCAATAACGTCATGCATTACACGCTCAAAATTTTATCTACATACACCTATATTACTTATTATACTGTCTATATAGGTATATATATTTACATTGTATATTTTTTGTGTATGCATTGCATTGCTGCTTAGTCCAACGGAAAATGGTTACAAGTTGATTGAACTGTAAGTAATTGATGTTTGTAGTAATACATTTTACAAATGTAAACATAAAAGCAAAAAGTATTTTTCGTATTAAATTTTGCCTAATAGTAGTAAACGGAGGACCAAGCTAATAATGTATGTACCTAATAATATATGTTGTATGGACTATACAATAAACCGAAAGTGTTTATTTATGCGTGTAGTAGTATCCAGAGATTCAGATTAAAAAAGATATATTTAACCCAGTCACATATTCATCTACTTGAATTAGGTACGCATTTTCAATTTTATTTGTAGTAAGCCACACAATCAAGTTAATCAAACGTAAAAACAACAAGTCAGAGATCATAGTGATACGTGTCTGTATATACATCATGACATACAAAACATTGTGGTTTATTCGAGAGTAGGAACCGATATTTAGGAAGTAAGGCAGTTTATTAAACTGTTGACACGCTTGTAAAACACACTTTATTATATTCAATATTACACGTGATCTGATAAATGCAAACGAAAATGATACTCTGTATCTGCAACTATGAAATGTCATAAACCAAACCGGAAAAATTGTGTCATGAAAATTTGCTACTCCATTCTTTCAACTGCGTATCTACTAATTTGTTCCTGTATTTTCCAATCTGCGTCTTTTTTAAATATATCTTTAATTTGTACTTCCGTTCCGTAAAAGTAAACAAGTTTATTTCCTGAACGCTGAAACAATGGCTGACTCCAAATATGTGCGAAGGTCGCTAATTTCCTTCCGTTTGACGGCTGCACATACACTCGTTGAATTGTTATATAAAGGGTAGCATTTCGCCTAAAAACTATCATTCAGAAAATTTGTAGATGTAATAAATTTCATTTAAAGCAGTAGAGGAATAAAATTCAATAGATCAAAAGTTTTTGCAAAATGAGGAAAATATTGTTGTTCTTCGTATACCTTTCACTCGTCAGGGGCGCGCCAGACTCATCTAGTTTGATTATTACTCCCACGTTAAAGTCTACGTTATCATGTGAAAGGCGTCGCCAACATTTTTGTGACATTAAAAGCTAGCACAAGTTTTGTGCTGGATGCCATCAACACTAACGCCAAATTTGAGACGAGAAGCGCCAAACTAAATGAATTGCATGAAGCACTTCAAAAACACGCCAAGAAAACTCAACATCCGATTCTA
The DNA here is from genome assembly GCA_027744095.1 of Zhuqinia jingwanae. NCBI lineage: Eukaryota > Metazoa > Arthropoda > Collembola > Entomobryomorpha > Paronellidae > Zhuqinia > Zhuqinia jingwanae. The sequence continues at coordinate 7,517 of JAHZNC010005299.1, read as the reverse complement.
AATTTTTTATCCAAGCAGACACATTTGCAGCGTATTTCGGTTACCAGTTTCTGGATTACTAACCAAGTTTTTATTGAAAACGCAGATATGTCGTTAGTTTCTGATTTGGCAAGCCAGTTTTCCGACATTGTGTCCTCGATTGATGAAGAATTTATGGCTCATTTAATTGAGCCAGTTTCCATCCAGACAAATATTACAATAAACCAAAAGCAGGCAGAGTTACAGTGGGGAGTTGAGAAAATCCAAGCTCCAGAAGCATGGGAGCAACTTGGAGGAATTTTGAGCGCTGGTGAGGATGTCATTGTGGCATCCATTGACACAGGCGTGCGTGGTACTCATGAGGCGCTTCGAGATAACTTTGTTGGGGATTATGGATGGTTCGATCCTTCAACAAGCACGAATGCTCCAACTGACAATAATGGCCATGGAACTCACACAATGTAAAGGGGTACAATTGCTGGAGCAATTGGAATCGGCGTTGCACCTCGCTCACGCTGGGCTGCTTGTCGCGGCTGTGCCGGTGTCTTTTGTGCACAAAGCCACCTTCTTGCATGTGGCCAATTTTTTATCTGTCCTACCCTCACCAACGGTTCCAATCCTGACTGCTCTCGTGCTCCTAACCTTATTTCGAATAGTTGGGGAGGTGGTCGCGGAAACACTTGGTACAACGGAGTTATTGAAGCTTGGCACGCTGCGGGAATTATTCCACTCTTCTCTATCGGCAACTCAGGTCCAGTTTGCAGTACCCCAAGTTCGCCTGGAGATCAAAACGTGATTGCGGTGGGATCCACCACGAACAGTGATGCCATATCCACTTTCTCCTCGCTTGGGCCGACGCTTGATGGAAGAGTGAAACCCGACGTTACTGCCCCTGGTAGTGACGTTATTTCCGCTTATCACACTGCCGATGACGCTTATGCCAGTCTCTCTGGAACCTCCATGGCATGTCCTCATGCTGCAGGAACTATCGCCTTGCTCCAAACCCGCAACAAGGAGTTGACTTATGAAGATGTCAAGGATCTTCTGCTTGGACAAGCTGACAAAAACCTGAGGTTTAGTCGCAGGGTTTGTGATGGCATCAGGGATGATATGTTTCCAAATCATGTGTTTGGAAATGGAAGAATTAATGCTTTGAAAAGTGTTCTTGCTCAAACTCGTCAAATTATGATGGCAAGCGTGTAGCAACTAAGCTGTGTTAAGATTTATGTTAAAATTTTATGCGTGTAAATTTACCTGCACATAGACTTTAGTATTTAACTCGAAAATAGGTAGGTAATTTCAATGATAACCATGTTGCATCATTCTTCGTCGAATATTTTTTTATAACATGCATGGTATCTCTTCCGGGGGAACAAAGGAAATTCGAATTTCACGGACTCCTTTGAGTTCTCCGTTGTAAAAAAACCAATAATATTGAAATGAAATATTGAAACTCCACAAACGATGTAGCTCCGGCTGCTACTTCCTGGTTTTTTTGGGTTGTCTTCTATCTTTTGTTACAAATATATTACATCTACATACGTATCGTGCTTGGAAATGTAAAAGGTATTACCAAAAAATAAATTTTGAATGGAAGCAGAGGCAATAAGTAAAAAAATCCGTCCCTACACATTCAACATGGTGCAAAGTTACGTGTATGTAAAAACTAAAAACATGTGGCACAATAACAGTATTTCAACATATCGGTTTCCAGTGTAGCCTTCCCTTTTCTCCGGGATTACAAAGAACTCTTTGGACGCACATCAGTTCGAATTTGAATCGTTGAATTTATGTATTTTGATACAATATAATACATTAATTCCTATAGGAGTTGTATAAATTAAAAATGTTACGAATTGTAAATTTTTATATGCACAAAAATGTGTTCCATTTTGACCATAAAATTAGTATGGATGGATTAAAGTAGCACACGTTATCTTCGTAACTCCCTTTATGATTCTTCCGTGGAAACGGAGCTCCACTTGCAGCATTGTGTATTTTCATCTCATCCATAAGTAGGTACGTAGTACTTTGTAAAATCTTTCCAGGAAGATAGAAAACCGTACCTAGATATCCTCATACAAAATAGTCGACACTGAAAGGAACCTGTTACATCATTTATTCAATGAAATTCATTCCAACTGCTTTCAAGTCCGTGCCCGAATATATGTGTACCTACATATTATGTATGTTGTATGTGTGTATGTTTAAAGAATAAATAATGAAAATCTTCCCAAGGCTAATATAATGTAAGCAGTATATTTAAGTCTGTCCAATATGTTAAAAGCTCAGTAAAAGCGAGCATTCGCATTCAATCTTTTGATCTCCAAAAATTATTATTATCCCGGATGTAACCTCATTTCATCTCCTATGATACACGGCCCGGATGAAATTTTTTTTCCCAGTCTATATTAAAATCTACATCTCATGTACTTAAAAATTTGCGCTAAATATACCAACTGTAATGCTATAGAAGATATTTATGTATGCCCGGTAGGTAAGGGTTCACAATAAAATAAACAACATTACTTTTACATGACTACTTTAAACTCTGCATATTTCGTATTTCGTGACGGACGGGTGGACGTAAGGTAGTATAGATTGCAGATGAGTTGATGTAACCATAAACTTCTGGGAAATACATGGCAATTTCATCCAGCTAGAAGCCAAATGAAAATCCCGTTTCATTTGACAAGTCAATTTTAATAAAAGTGAAGAATGCATTATTTACATTCGATACGGGTGAAATAACCATTATATGTTTTACTTACCATGCTTGTCAGAACTAGTTACCCGATCATTCATGAATATGTAACTTGTAGCATAAGTTTCACTCTTGATATCTGTGTCGTTTTCATCTTGTTTCCCACAAAGGGATTAGAGAAAGAGAAATTCAGTTTTCCTGTTGTACTCGATCATTCATGAATATGTAACTTGTAGCATAAGTTTCACTCTTGATATCTGTGTCGTTTTCATCTTGTTTCCCACAAAGGGATTAGAGAAAGAGAAATTCAGTTTTCCTGTTGTAGATATGCCTACATATTAACATACATTACAAATTTTTGCCTACATTCAATATTATTATTACTAGGAATAAGTTTATGAATTTTTGCAGAGCCAAAAATTTAATAAAAATTTGGAACATGCCATGAAATAAAGTATTATATTTGCGCCTACTTTTCTCACAAATGTAAACATTTTTTAATTAGCGAAACCACACACAAATGCAGGCTATTTAGAAAAGGAAAATGCGATAGGATGATGATACTGTCATTTGTGAATTTCTCGTTGAAATTCCTCGGGAAGCTTTTCTCTAGTCTCATGAGTACTTATAACTTATAAACATGCATACTTTTGTACACTTTTACTCACGCAGTTAACTAGCTCTCAGCAGTATGGCTGTCTAGCCCCTGGAGTACGCTTCCTTCACTAACCATAATGTCTAACCCCTGGCACTAAATTCTTTTTGTTGGGATGGAGGTCGTTGTCTCTGAGTCAGCGCTTTTGTCAACGTCACGATTGTTGTCAGCCACAAATATTTCATCCTTTCTAGTCAAAATGTAGCCTTCCAATGCAACGCCAGGTATTTTACAAGTCCCGTTATAACAAGCCAACTTTGAATTCCACTATCAAACATAATGGAAATCGTGCAGCTTCCCTTTTTTTAATAACTAGTCATTAATTATCTGTGGCTATGCAATATCCTACAACTGAACACTAAGAATGAGCTGTACATGAAAGTATTTGGAAATAGCAAAGAATCACAATAAGGTGCTTTTATCTACAGTTTGAGTCTGAAGTGCATGACTGGACTTGGAAACGCCATAATATTTCAATACTGAATAGGGCAGGTCGTATGCTCTGGAGCACACAGATCCTTTATTAAATTCCAATGTCGAGCAGGACGCAGTCAAAACGAGAGAGAGAGCAGGTTACCTATGTGGTCGTCGCATGTCGTATTTTCGGAAATTTTGTATTTTCCATAATTCATAGTAAATAGATACCTAGGTGCGTTTACATTGCGATTGCGAAGTATCGTTTGTTATTGTTAAAATGCAAAATAATATACGCTTCATTTCGTTTTATACAATTTTGTATCTCTTTTTGGTTCGGGTCTTTATCTGAAAAAAAAGGATTGTTTCTACAGACGCCTAAGGTAAAAAAAAACTTTTAAACTTGGGATATACAGGGAAGTGACAAAGAAAAGTTTAGAGAATCCTAAATCTCGAGTTGCAAACTAAACTATGTCAATGCCCAAAACATCCTACTTTATGATGTACAAAGGCACACCTACATAAATCAGATAACATGGCTTTGCTTGCCTACACAAAATCTTGGCATTGTGGTTAGGCACGTTACTACAATAGGTAGAAGACACTTCTTTTCATTAAAAATAGAAATGGTTATGTCAAAACAGGGAAAAATGTGAATTTTTTTCTTTGGGTGTAGAAAAAAGTATAGAAAGATTTTCACTGAAGGATGTAGGATAGGATATCTCACATGCTTGAAGGATTTTGTTGAAAGAAGTAGTTGAATTTCCAAGAGCGAGTGAGTCCCTTTTGACATGGAAATTCATGCTTTAACCAGTCGGTAAAAAAATGGTAAAGCAAAATGAAAAAAAAAGATAGAAAAAGTTAAGTCAACAGAGAGAAGAAGCCATCACAGATTGCTTGATTCTATTGTGGTTATTGCGGTGCTATTTTTTTGTATTTAGCATTTCATTGTACTAAAGTTTGAGATGATATAAAGTTACAATTCTTTTCGTTTGAGTATTTTCTGATTTCTTTCCACTTGACTACAAAAAGGGGGATTGAAGAATATAGAAAAAATTGCGACTGTTTTTGTAAAGCAATAAGAAGTTTTTTTTGTGATGATGACTTTCCAAGTAATTAAAATTTGGAGTACACATTCTCCACTTTCTATATTGAGACTTTTATGTTGGTTGACAGGAATGGTTTTTTGTTCATTTTCAGTTATGATTTACTGCATGTTTACTCTACAGATAATATAGATATAAAAACTGGAATATCAATGAAAATGCTTACTAATGTTTGCAGAGTTCTTTTCCTTTCCATTTTTGGTAGATTGCTTTTGGTTTTGACTTATGCAGAGCAAAATTATCAGAAATATGTAAAAGTTCAGTTTATGATTAGGATGATTCACAGTAAACCCTACCAACGCCCAACGACTGTATATCTGAGGATTAGCAAATGGCTAAAGATGAATGGTATTCATGAAAGGTTATTAGCAAGGTATTGATTTTTCAAATTTACTTTTGCACTATTAAAAATTAACCACGTTAGGTCCACCAGCTATTTATATGGCTTCAATATTGAAGTGTTACATATATAACATTTATAACGGTATTTGAAATTATAATAATCTTATTTTTTTACAAAGTGTTAGCAGCATTACTATCTGGAAGGTTTGTCACTGGTTGGTATTGGCGAAGTAGTAATTATCATCAATGGTTTACGTACTCTATGATATTGTAAAGGTAACTATTGCGCACCTTACTCATCGGGTAACATGCAACTTGCAGGATAGTTTATTTTGATTTATTAAGTTTTAAATGATTTGAATTTGTCCGGGTTTAGTTTTATGGTGTACATTACTGGAATGTCCCAATACTCATGAAATAATTTGTTCGTCTCCGACCAGACAGAGTTAAAAAGAATGGCTACGTATAGGCATATGCTTTTGTATGCTGGAGAGCCGGATAATTTCCACCCTACAATTCTTAAAAGATCTATTTCTACAGTGAAATTGAAAAGTGAGAGTGGTGTTTATGATAAATAAATTAAATAAATTAAAAACATTGCAGTTGTTTTTCTATTATAATATAATAATACCATCAGCATCAAATGGTCACGGGGAGAAATTATATGGGAGGAAATGTCAAAGGGTGGACTGTGGCGGACTGGAAAATAACTTTTGTGGAAAAAATCTTAAATGTTTTATGGAATTTTTGAAAACTTTCTGTTGAAATGGTTATCTGCTTATGAAATTTATGGAGCAAAAAGTTTCCTTGCACGTCCACTTACTCCCTTACACCTTACTAGGCAGCATCTTATAAATAAGTAATACATATATCCTTTCTATATTCCCTGATCTTTGGTCATCCACACGTTTATTCGATGATCCGGGACAGACATGTTTGCAAGATAAAGTGGTCGTTGTGCTCCTTAGTTCAGTCAACCAGAAAAGAAAGCGGACAGTGCATTGTCACGTCCATTCTATATGCTTCTGGGTTTTATGTTCACATGATAATGTACGTTACACAAAGTACGTGTGAACTGGACACATCACGGAAACATTTTGTGCCCGTTATGTTTTAAGCTCAGTCCAGACATGGTCTTTGACTATTGTGTAAATTGCGTGCACAACTCTGGTAAGATGTAGTCTCTGGAGTCAGGAAGTGCTAGAAAAAATATTTTCTTCCGCACTAGTTCCTTTTCTATATATTCTTTGGAAAGTGGTAGCGTTGAGTAAACAAGTTGAATTTTGTGAAACGTAAAGCAAGTGGGACTAAGAAAGTCAAAAGACCAAGCAACCAACAACCACAACAGAAAGTATTGGAATATATCAGGAGAAAACGAGCGCAAAAATCTTTGTTGTAGAGATGAAGCGAAAATGAGAAATGGAGAGGTTCTTGGTTTCTTCTCAAGGCACAAGTATTCCTCTTCGAGAAAAAGATTGTAGTGAAGTTAGTAGCACAAAGGAATTTTTTCCATACAAGAGGCATCATTTGGATGCGGAATGTGGGTGCGAGGAAATGACTGCAATTGACTTACTTTACAGAGTCATCCTCCATATGACCCAAAAAGAACTACTAATCGTTTATCCAAAAAATTCAATAGACTTCTAATGTTATCCTCATTAAGACAAAATGCCTTTGTTACGGAATACCTTTTCAATGCCTGTCCAAATGCACTTCACAGAAATTTGACTTGTGCATGCGTACGTGTCTTAAAAAATACACGCCTGTCAAAATATTTATTACTTTTACTTTGGCGGATTGGGTTTTTTGAAAATGAGTCGATATTTTTTACAAGGATGACAAAGACCAGTCATACGTGATACGCAAGAAAATTTATAATGTGTACTTATGTATGTCGCACTTATGTCGCAAGTAACTTTCACCAATCAGTTTTATGGTTGTGTACTATATATATCTGTGAATGACAGCTAACAAGAAGTAAACATGATTGATAAAAGTGAGACCTACATACGTATACCACATCCATAAACCAAAAACACATACCTAATATCTAATATGCAGAGATGGTAAACCCCTTTGATGACGTATTCAAGCACTTGAAATGCAATGATGCGAATACATAGAAAGTACCAAGACCTTTTCTTCTGTATCCGCTTTTATATTCTCTCCTCAAAAGCATTTGACTGCCATTTCCTCATCCTCGCGGAGATGGCCCCTTGCTGTGAAAGTATATTACATATATTATGTATATAGGTACAGTTGATGAACTTTTCGACTCGTGGACCTCGAGTATGGAAATAATAGTGAGTAGCACAAC
>JAHZNC010005298.1:0-13333 GCA_027744095.1 Zhuqinia jingwanae | reverse complement strand
CGGGGGCCTTTAAATCCGAGCACATTTGGATCCTCCCATTGTTCAAAATTTACAAAAAAAACATTCACGTTAGCATCACTTCACTTAGATTTTTTTAAATGCATAGTTAAACATGGTTAATTGCACGTATTGGAATTTACATATATCACTGTAGCCAGCTCCTCTTTGAAGCGCTCAACATTTGGTAGCGCCAACAATGCTCCTTTATCTAGAGGCACATGAGTGCAAATAGAGCGTCCACTAAACAGAGTAAACTCAGTTCCTATAAAGTTTGATGTAATTTTCCCAACGCAGTACTCCGAGGTAACTTTCATCTCGGCGGGATCCGTGCTCATAATGTAGCTGATTCCACGAAAGCTTTGACTTTTCTTACCGACAAGTAGAAGACACTAGAAAAAATACAAAGAAAACTGATATTTATGCCAATAATTTCTCATAATACATGTTAGGTTATATCGCTTCTCACCTTTCTGTCACCAGGTCCTTCTCGTTCTAAATGCATGTAATAAATGGGATACAATCGTCCAGCAACTCCCCTTTTGACTCGAGTAACGCGAGTTCTCAAAATGAAACCTGGGGGAGCAGGCAACAAAACAAAGTCTTCCAACCGATTATGTAGCCCCCCTAGCATCAGTTTGTAAGTGTACAGAGGTCCTTGTATAGACGACTTGGTTGTTCTCTGAAGCATAGTGAAAGTGAGTTTAATTAGAAACTTTCAGCAATAATTTGCTGAGAAATATTATATAAGTGCTTACCAGATAAAACAACTTTGTCAATTGTCGCAGCTTATTTTTAGTGGACTCGTCATCATCTTCATTTACTGGGTTGTACCAGTTGTCTTCATCTCGTATTTCCAAAGACGACATTAGACGCTGCAATTGACTTTCATCATCGGCGACTGGAGCGCCATCCGCTAATGTTTCACTGGAGCATGTGTCCGGCCGCATTAGTTCAAATTCATCAAACATGACACTGACAGTGGTCCTTGCAGTTGGTGGAGCACTCCTACAACAATTTTCACTTTCGGCACCAACATCACTGATATCATCAGAATCGTCGTTGGCGATGACTCTAGTTGATGTACAAGATCCTTCTGCATTCTGATCCTGAGACTCATCTGGAACAGAACGATGAAAAATTCTGGAGGGGCATGCTGATGCCACTGGGGCTCCATCAGCATGAACTTTCTTCACACGCTTACGTCTAGCTTGAATCTTTGACTTTTGTATAGCCGTGGGATGAATTTGAATCTCCTCTGCAGAAGAAACTCCTGTAGTGGGTCTGCCACTTCTACTAACTTGACTGCTTCTATGAGTTTCCGGTACAATGACAACTGCATTCGAGGTTAAGGATTTTATGGTAATACCATTTGTCGCCGCGGCCACTCTCTCCTCGGGGGTTAAAAATGCAGGCATTGAGCAAGGGCCATCGCCAGCTCCATTATAAGGACCATTTTCGTTGACATTTCTTGATATTTTCAGCTTTTGGTAAGTGTCGCTCACTTCCATCACATCTCCGAATTCGTCGGTAGTAGAAAACATTTTTTGCCGCGTTTCCGCTGATTCCGGTCTTTCTGCACCTTCATCTTCCTCGTCTCCAAAGGACCCAAGACGGATTGCAGCTGATAAAGGACGTTCACTAATGCCGGGGGCCTTGCAACCCAAAATTTTTAAACCGTATGTATCCTCATTGTTGTTGTTGTTCTGGGGTCTCGTTGCCGAAAGTGATAATGTGGCAACTGACTGCGCTATTTCCTCAAATTTTCGGGCTTGCTCTCTCACTTTCAGTGCTCTGGGAGGAGCTATCGGTCTAGTACTCAGGGACTCGTACAATTTTAAGGAATCATTCTCCTCTTGGATGCAAGTGTTATCATTCATTGTTAACTGAAGAAATAGCATGAATTGATTTTGAAGTAAAAATGACTAAATTGTAATCTTCTATTTGAAACGACATACTGGTATAATGCATGTATTTCACCTGACTTACCAATAATTCTTTCAGTTATCGCGAGTGGACACTGACACTGATTTTCGGAGGTCTAAATAATTTTAAATTAACATGAGTATAGAGTATGCACCACTCACACTTACGTATTGACTCGTGAAGATTTGTACCGAATTGATCCTTTTTCATATGTATTTGTGTCGGGAAACCAGCGTCTTCCAAACAATATTTCCAATAAGTTTGATATGATGGTCACAAAACCACATTCTACAATAGTCATCTTGGTAACCCAAACCCCGAAACGCAGTAAAACCGACAAAGTTTGTATAAGACCAGGAATCGCAAAGAAAATCATAATATGTCGTGCGAGTGTTGAATTTTTTTTATGTCAGTGTCATGTCATGAGTCGAATCATGAACGGGATATTATGCATTTATCAATAATGTTAGCGTCCAAACCATAAATTTATAATTTGCTTTCACGTAAATACATTACATATATTTATGTTTAATTGCTTCAGTTTGAAACTATATCGTTCCGTTAGGTAGTTACAGATTCCTTATTAGTTAATCTTGAGTAAATATTTACACTACACAGTTACACACTACATTATTAACACACTGTTGTGTTGCATTATTTGCATTTGATAGCTAGTTATTACGAATCATTAATTAATATCAATTACACGCATATTGTTCGTTTCATTACGCACACTCAATGAACAATCAAACCATAATTTAATATTAATACGTATATAGTGAAGCTGACAGTGTTTTTTATATGACTAGATAATTTGTACATGTTTTAGATAAACAATTAGTATATGAATATCTATGTACACACATAATACTGTATCACATTAAAATAATTTTTCGACTGTTTTGACATAATAATATGACATAATATATGACATTATGGACATTTAAAACCTTTATAAGTTTGCCTAATGAGTATACAATAAATATTACTTCAGATTTTGAGTATATTTTGACATTTGTGGAACTGACATAAAAATTTCTACCTTAAATAAACATGAACAAAATTAGATGATCAAATCAATTTGTGTTGTATTTTTAGTTGATAGAAAATGAAAATGCAAGGTTTATATACAAGTAATTAAATTACGACTTGAACATGTCAGAGAGCAACCTTTCGATAGGTATGTCTCCTACGGTTTGCTTGAAGAACAGCTCCTCCAGTATTTTCCCACTTATTCGTCGTATGAGTGGAAGGAGAAGGAGGAGCTTGCCAAAACGGATTTTATTTGGGGGTGTACGCCCAATGCAGTATTCTTGGAGCATGACATGTGTTTGATCCTGGAGTACTTCAACTTGTAAATGTTCACGGATTGCTGGTATTTCTGAAGAGCATTTTAGAAAAGAATGAAGGGAGGCATTATTACATCAAACGATCAAACACTTTATTGCATATAAAAACATTGCAAGTCTCAAATTCCCCAAAAATGTGTATGGAAAACATTGAGAAAGTATTGAAAATTGACGTTGAAAAACTTACCAGGTTTAAAGAGAACCAAAGCTTTCAAGCATGCGAGTTCAGTATGATCCGGCCTGATACCCTGTATTCTTTCTAAAGTTTCTCGTAGTAATCTGGCGTCTGCATGAAGGGTCGATTGACGTATTCGAGGGACCACAGATCCAGACACTAAAACGCCTGGAGTTAAAAAAAATTATTCAAAGTCGGCATAATGTGATAATGTGTAAGTATACTCATTTTGGTATATTGCTTACCTTCATCAATTCTGAGACCCCACTGCGCTCCACTTAAAATGAAAAGTTCAGGCCAGGCTTCCTCCAACAATAAAGCCTGGTCTTCAAAAGGAAGCTAGAAAAGCATTATAATATACATATTTTTTTAATTAATCGTAATTGAAGTATAATACGAATAAAAATTACACACATTTTGTCAAATAAAATTACATAATTACATTTAAAAATGATGGAACACTTCTCGCCCATTTGACGCTGAGAAAGAGCAACTTTGCCGCAGATTCATAAATGCTCTCATTAACCAACGTGTTGACATGTAAAGTTTCTAAAAACTTGTAGTGATTACTGTGATTGTGAAGATGGGGAAAATGATGCTGCTGATCTTGCTCCCCTCCTGAAGAACTAACTTCATCCTCACTAGCTATTATCCCTCCTGGTCCTGGTCCTCCTCCCCCACCTCCATTTCTGTGGTTATGATGATGAGGATGAGAATGAAGATTGCCACTGCTTGACTCATTATTCCTTTCTGCTGATGACCTGTTAGATGATGATGTGTGCACCACAGTGATGTCTTTTCCGCTATTGTTATCTGTTGGACTGTTACTGCTGTTTGAAATAGTGGAAGATGAGGATGACCTTTTCGTATGTACTAGCATTGAGGTAAATGGGGAATGATGATGTTGGGCGACTACAACTGCCGCGGCAGCAGCCGCTGCTGCTGCGGTATCCCCTATTGTTACCCCAGTGGATGGAGGAAATATACTACTTCCTCCTCCTCCGCCAGTCCCTCCACCTACATTCAAGCTAGAACCAAGTCCATTTCCGGTTACCAATGCAGATCTTGATGTTGGTAACATTCCAAGTGGAAAACCACTGGTGAGTCCTGCCGCTGCTGCAGCTGAAGCACTGCCAAAGAAGGGTGGATAGAAGGTGGGCTTGATGGGGAAGTAATAAGGAGCAAAACCACCGCTTCCGCTGCCAGCAAATTGGGATAAGTATTTTGGTTTTGAGGTTGTGGCACGGGGTGCCCTTTCGTGCTGTACTGCTACAAAAAATAATTAAACAAAAAATGTGTGTTTGAATAAGTCCAGTTAAACCCTTTCACCTTTAACCTTAAATGTTAATTTGTGTCAAATAAATTCTGTGAATCATCTAAAAATAGTAATATCATGTAAAAAACACTCATCGCATGTGTGTCTCATTTCACCCCTACATTTCCAGCATCTGCAGCTGTGTTACTTGTACTGCGTTACTGTCAACTATGTACCCCCTTTTTTATTCCATACACGCAATCCAGCAAGCCAAGCAGACGGTAGGCTAAAATTTTATGATTTCATGCTGGCAAGCGTTTTTTTAAACTTGTCATGTATACATTGGTTTAAATGAGGCAAAATATCCTACCCATATTATGCTGAATAATTAATTAAATTTTTTTTCGAGTTTTTAAAGGCAAATTATGTTGTAACTTTTAATTATACTTGGAGAAAAGTCCTCGTAAGGAAATGGGTGATTGCTTTTAATATAACTGAGTATGCAAATAAGCAAGTGCACATGGCTCTTTCCAAATAATTTTGAAGTGGGTTCCTTCACAAAATTCTGGGATAAAGACAGACAGGGAGGAAAGCTTCAAGGAAAAGTTCATCAAATCACCATCATCATCATCAAAACTCTTGGCCGTGTTCTTTTATCTGCAGTCAGCAAAGGAAGTGTATTTGTATTATAAGCTCATGATAATGATTACTGATGGTTGTTAGTGTGGCGTCGTGGTGTATATATGATTTTCAATGAACCTATGTAAGTGGTAAGTGTCGCTTAAAATTACATTTTTGGTCTTTATCGTGGCGTTTTTTCTTCGCTTTTCTCCTTCGTCACTTTTTTTACCTTATTATGTGAGAATGTGTGCAGCTGACGGTGACACGAGCTTTATTCACACTTTTCCTCTTTTGGTTTGTCCTTACTAATGGCATGATAAACACGGAACATGACTTTCAAGTGGGCTGACAAAAAGTCCCCTATTCACTTTACTCATTCTTTTACCACCACAGCCACTACCACCACCACCACCACCATTCCTGAAATATCATATACATATACTCAGCTCTTCACCATCCACACACACACGCTATATACACTTACCATGTTAAGTAGGAACACATGCACGATTATCTGTTTTGGTGGTGGTGATATATTGTATCACATTACCAATTCACAATTTTTCAGCATCAACATCAACAGCACAACAAAATACAACAATGGAGGAACTGTTCTGGCCTATTTATTGTGATTATGAAGTAATATGTATAACCACCGAATTGCATATATGTATAACCCAGTATATTTTACTGTCATACAGTCATCATCCTTCCCAAAAAAAACTCCTTGTGGTTGGTTTCCTGGTTTTGGCTCTTTTGCAAAAAAAAATAAATACTTCGCTTTGTTGTCTGACTGTATCCTACACACTAGCTTGCCTTTCGGCTTTCCTTCATATATTCATGATAATGGGTTATCTAGAAATACATACTTAAATGTGTTATTATTATTATTATTATGGAGGTATATGTATGTATGCATAAGCAAACATTTTCTCTGGTCTTCTTCCTGACACTTTGGCCTGTCACCGCCGCGATAACCGAGCCATCTTTCTCTCTCAAGCATTTTCTTTTGTAATCCTTCTTCACTTTTACCATATAACGCTGGATGACTGGTTGGCGTGAAAATTTTCTTTGAAGAAGAAAAAAGCCCAAATGCTTTTGTCACTCACTCAGCTTTTCCTCTTTTGCTCCTTTTCTCCCACATATATATCTAAACATGAATTATTATAAGGCAAAAGGGTCTATATATCATCTTATAATCATCATATTACAAATATCCCACCGACCTCATATTTCATGCCACTTTTCCTTAGAATAACAATAAAAAGCATAGAAAAGGAAACGTTTTTGCCTCTTGTGACAAAAACGACGACGACGATGATGATATGATACTATCTTAAAAATAACTCTTTTGCCTAAACTGAGCTACTATACATTCATCAAACAAAATTGAGTGTTTTTTTTCTCCTTCTTCTCTTTGCTATTTCTTATACCAACCGCACTGTATTCTTTGTTGTTCTTCTCATTCTTTTGAATACGTAATAAACCACCACAATAACAGCGTTGTGAAATGAAGGCGTCGGCGTTTCTTTACATCATATCATTAATTATTGGAAAATTAATTCAATTTAAATAACATAATGTCGGGGTGCGAAAAAAAAACATTTTTTTTCTGAGAAAACTAAAATCATTTGTGTTTCTTCTTTTGTCCTTCAAAAGAACATTCAAAGTCGATTCAAGGCTTTCTTTCTATGTTATCATATGACATAATACAACATAATTGATAGCGACAATATTCTTTCGCACTGAGGATGATTTCTAAACAAAAAGTAATAATGATTGGTGTGGCGTGTAGTATTGGTGTGTGGTTGTTGATTAAAATGTGATGATTATAAAGGGTGTGTTCTAAAAAAAATACCTACATTGTACATATACCATACCTATAAATATACCTATTCAACCTTTTCTTTTCTTCTTGTCATATTTCAAAATTAGTTAAAAAATAAAAGAGAGAAAAGCAACCGTGTAATGTGTGTGTAGATGAATAATAGATACAAGACGAATAACTTGAAAGAAAGCAAAAATGAAACGGAGAAAAAAAAATTTCTTTACGAAACAGAGACAACAAGATGAAAGGAGCCATAAGTTACATATCATTAGTCTTGCTCTTGTGTATTATTATCTTCCTATTACAGGCCAGCAGAGGAATGAATAAAAGTTCTTTTCGTTTTTATGGTTTTTTAAATGTCAATTTTTTCCAAGGGAAGAGTTGTCACTGCAAATATTTAAGTCATGACGGATGAATGATGAAGGTGGCGATGGAATTCTATATGTAATGTGTATATAGAGCTCTGGAGGGAACCACGAGGAAAAGGAATTGGGGAACAAAAGAAGACAAGATAAATCAACAATCATTTATTCCTTATATAATAATCATACATGTTACTTCCTTGTAGAAAATGGAGGACATGAAAGGCAACTACCACCCCGGCTGTGGCTGTAGACTACGGGCAGCATAGTATATAGAAAGCATGCTCAAGCAGTCATCAAAAATTTATCCGTGAAAACTTGTGACAACCCAAAAGGGCATCATTAGTCACGCAATAATAACACGACCAGCTGGAAACGTTCCCATTTCCTCACAAGCCCATATGCATAGGTAATATGTACATATCGTGGCAGTTAAAGGTTGAGACTTGCCAGAGAGTTGAGTTGATGGTGGTGTTTTTGTTGTAAGCCAAAAGGGCTTGTACCTTTTGCACACAAAACTGATGTTTATACGAGAAAGTGGGCATGGCTTGCCGACTTGACTGGCAAAAGGTACACAAAAACTAAATATCTATCGACGACGACGATGATGATGATAAAGATGACTACTGAGTAGTGTGGTGTAGCCTTTTGTCTTTTTTTCTGATAGAAAGCTTTAACACAACCTTCTGGACAGCAAGTAGTCAGAAAGCAAAAAACTGCTCAAATTACCGAACAGCAGGTCGAAAATCCTTCCTTTCTCATTCTATCTCTGTTGGTCGGCTTGCTTGCCTGACTTGACGTTCATTATGATTTGATGATATATAAATGATGTGAAAGTCAAGTCAAATTCAAGAAGGAGAAGGATAGAAAGGGATTGTTTACGCATAATAAATTGTGTGTGTGCACAGTTGAGTCGAGTCGAGTCCCAATTTCCCCCAAAACACTTGATACACATATATATTTTGACATGCATTGCAAGCAAACACATAAATCATCATCATTAATGATTTGATAATAAAAATAATGAGGAGAATGAGGAAAAGCTGATGAAAAGGGGAAAGGGAATGGTAAAAATCAACAACTGTTTTTTTCTAAAAGAAAAATATGCAAAAAAAAATGTTATTGTTGTCTTTGAAGACTCGTTAATTAAGATGTCTAGTAAATTGTACGAGTGTACTCTATATGCTTTGTAATAATCACACAGAGAAAATAGAGGAAAGCCAAACACGGGGGGATATCATCCTACTTGTAGTTTGTTTTTAAATAAATAAATTATCATTTGGAGGAGCATGTAAAAATGAACATTTGAAATTACACTTGAAAATGTTAGACATCAATATAATGTTGCATTTTCCTCTCTTTTGTTCTCCTACATTTTTAATCAATGCACCTAAATGTACATATACGTATTTATGTTTGCGGTTTCGGTCGCCTGAATAAACAAGTAAATTTCCCAATGAAAAGTAAAAAAAATAAGTAAACCAAAAAGGAAGTAAATTGTTATATAAGTACATCATCATCTCATCTTAACCATCATTATCAGAGCAAAATTGAAGAGAGCAGCGCATCATTTGCATTGGCTCATGAAACCACGAACCGCAATCCCAACCACTTCATGTCTTCACCTTAAGTACATCATCATCTCATCTTAACCATCATTATCAGAGCAAAATTGAAGAGAGCAGCGCATCATTTGCATTGGCTCATGAAACCACGAACCGCAATCCCAACCACTTCATGTCTTCATCATGCATGTCACATGTAGGGATTGCACGCATATCTCTCAAATAAGTACTTGAGACTTGAGATCTCACAAAGAGTAAATAATGACAAGTACATATACCTATATTGACAATTACACAGACACAGAGCCCTTTTAAGCAATTTTGTTACATTTGATGCATTAAAAAGAGCCAACAAGTGAATGTACAAGTATAATAGATACTTAGATGCATAATATTATATATTTGTGCAATTGCGTGATGCATAAAATGAATCAGGAAGGGTCATAATCTGCGGGTTTCTACTATCTGTTGGGTATATTTGTTTTCGATGCCAATGAAAATGAATGTCAACCCAATATTACGTGCATTTTTGTACTTTCTCAATTTCTCCTCGGTTTAGTGTATTTCTCGAGAGTGAAAATTATTACTCACCTTCCCGTTTCATATTGACCTCCAAGCACTTCCGGAATCTGCATGCTTGGCATTGATTCCTTTCTGGTTACGTCTACGATACAACTATTGTTTTCCTTGCAAACATAGTCCAAGTTCCTACAAAGAACAAATCGTAATTAATAATTAATGTATATAATGCTCATGATGAATCTAAACAATCATTTAGCCAAAGATTTGTATAACCAACAACATACGTTGCGAGTGCTATTTTACATTAAAAAATATTTTCAACGGCGTACAAAATTCTCAATGTAGTTTAAAGCATTCGAACAGTTTAGAATTTTAATTCATTCATGGGCATTACCTACGAATCGAAATAGCTCCGGTTTGGCGGACTCCTTGTCCATCGTTCCTACAAGAGTTGTAAATCTGATGAATCTGAAATAGTTTTAATAAGTAAAGCTACATTTCTATTTTCTATAATTTGACACTCAACAGCAAAAAAATTATTACCACCAATTCTAAATGTTTTTTTTGACAATGTATATAATATATAATTGCTCTAGCAGTGGCCTTATTTTGCATGATTAGTACATTCAACAAAAAACCTGGCATGCATGTGTTGTATTTACTGTATTTCTAAAATATAGCAATTAAATATTGTCCACATTTTACTTGTTTTCTGTAGAAAAATGTTGAATTTTAAATTAGCAAATTGAATCTAATAATTGCTCCTTTCAAAATTCTGACTTTATGTTTTTATGGCATGACGCAGTGAAGCTTAAACTTACGACAAAGGACAAAAGGAGGGTGAAATCAAGAATTCATAAATACATTTTATAATAAACTCCGTTATTACAAAATGAGGAAAAAGTTGTCAAAAGTTAAAATGGAGTACGTGAAATGAGGAGAATCATATAATATTATGTACATGCTGTAATTAAAATTATGGAATTGAAGAAAATGAGCTTGAATTTTAATGATTCTGATGGATTTACACACATTATGTTGCCTATATATATATGCGTCTTTTTTTTACCTGAGCGACAATTATTAAAAAACACAGCCAATCATATGATTTCTCTACTCTATAAACTTATATAAGTATACTACGACAGCCATTGTCATTATTTGACTCATATTCGCACAAATAATTCATCATCAAAAAATGACCGATAGGTTTCATAAGGTGAAAATTGCGGGTTTGGCGAGGTCGATAGATATATTTTTTGTTGGTGTGCTCATTGTGCTCAGCCTTCTGCCTCCTTTTTCTTCCAGAGCATAAGTCAACTGGAAATATGGACGCTTATTAACAAATAATTGCTGATTTCGTATATAATACTGCGCAGTTCAGTTCTACCCACAAACCTTTTTGTTGAGTATTGTTCTTATTATAATGACTTCAATAGCAACAACACATATATATGACTTATTGCCAAATCAAATTGAAAATTTGTGAAAAGTATAGAATTTATGAATATGAACGGTTCCAAGATTTATGGATAAAAATAATTATCTACGATGATGGTATCATTTTACGAATATAGTAGGCAATTTTAAGGAATAATATAAAATAAACGAGCATACCATAAAACTTTGCCAATTAATTTCTGTTTGACAACATACAACAAACTTGCTGTAGTTTAAATAGTTTTCATTCAATTCCTTAAAAGTAGGTATTCTATATTTAACTAATTTCCATACTTTTATTATTTAAGCGGTGCAATAAAGATTGAAAAAGAAATGCTTTAATTACACAATATTATGCAATGAAATGGTCTGTAGACGTAGAGGCAGCCTATGCCTGATTGGGGCGACTTGAGATTTACGTTGTCATCTTGAACAAAGTCAGTTGTTGTTTTCATAAATTATAATAATTTCCATGTATCTTTCAAACCGATAACATGAGCATAATATCATCGTCAATAATCAATAATTCCCAAGTATGCTATTAAAATTCAATCAATGCATAATATAAAGAAGCTTTCCCCTTTTCAATCATTTTAAAAATAGATTTGGTCACAACACAAAATCAGTCCGTAAACAGATTGACAAGTCACTACCAAAAATCTCCATTGATAATTTCGATGCGCTTCTCTGGAAGAAAGGAAAAAAAACGGAAGAGAGGAAGATACCAATAAACAATATTGAACACGGGAAACCCCTTTCCTTCGCACAGGATGTAAGCTTATATAATACAGATATGAAGCATATGTATTAGCGAAACATTAGTTTAGGTTTAGAGAGCTCATTGTCATTCAACCATCTGCTGCTCTGCCTGAATAATAAAGTGTTCTTTTCCTCAACAACAACAACGCAAGAAAAAGTGTAAAGTAACGACAGTAAGGTGCAATCACAATCTGTCTTTTGTTGAAAAAAAACTATTCATGCATAAACTAACTGGAATTTTAAATCAATTTGTAGAAGAGGATCGTTTTTTTGGTCTTGGTTCTAAAATATTATGCATGCAGAAATGTGAGAGAAAAAATCAAGTCATTATTTTGCTATTACAAACTTGAATTTCACAATATATCACATATGACATGTATATAACTCGTTGAGTCATATTCAAGAATTATTGTCTACTGAATTAACATGTTTTGGTGTCAATGGGTACACGTAAATACAGATAAGAATGTGACTGGGAATCGAAAAAAATATATATCTGAGTAATCGATCATATTACTACATGTAGTTACTATACACGCATGTTTTTAAATATTTTATGCAAATTAGGATAATGTTTGTAAAACTCTACTTATAAGAACGGAACGTATATGTAATTTCAAGTTTCAATCCGTTTCACAGCTTGAAAAAGTTCAGTGCGACAAAATAACATTGTAAGATTGATTGTATAAAAGTCAAGTTAAAAAATATAGAAAAGTGACCAATTATTATTTTTTCTTTAAATCATGTGCAAAGACAAAATATCATAAAGGTTGGAATTGGAAACATGAAACATGTTATCGTATATATTTACGAAAGAAGAAGGTTTTATTTTGTTTGACAAAAAAACTCCCTCGTATTTTTATAAGAGCACGTTTAAAAAGTACACCTGTGACCTTTTTTAGATAAAATGTGCTTATAAATGCAAAAAGGGCCCAAACACAACTGAAAGAACACATGTGAGGCTGATGATGATATGATGATAAAAACACGTCACCATTATATTCTACTATGTTATATAGCTCGTGCTCAATTTACAGGTGTGATCCACCTGTCGAAAATCACACCGGCATAAAAAACAAGAAATCAGGGTTGCATTTTTTTATGTTGTTGCGTGCACGGAAGGAAATGATAATATGTAAACTCTCTTACTCATTGCCTTTTTGCCCTTGATTGAAAATATTATGTGGTGTGTCATGCCCTTTCTTCGTGTTTGAGGTTTGATTTAAAATCGGATTTATGAGTGTTTAGAGAAAGCCCGTATAGGTTATAAACACACCCGGAAATATGAAATATGCGTAAACCATCATTCAATATCAATACACGGAACACATGTTTTTTAATCTCTTATCTATTTTGAAGACTTTTACGTAACGTTTACTGAACAAATGCAGACAAGTCGCTTGAAACGTCACAATCATAAAAAAACTCAACATATAATTTTAAACTGCACCTGTTTTATGCGACACATGTGATTACACACATCTTTCCTTTTCTCTGTGTATTGTAGATGTAGAATAAGTAAACAAGACATAAA
>JAHZNC010005297.1:0-18943 GCA_027744095.1 Zhuqinia jingwanae | reverse complement strand
TTGAAAATAAAAGATAATAATGTGTAAATTAGAAATACACATAAACCGGCAATATATATTATTTGAAAACTTGATAAGAATAATACATGTTTATTTGTAGCTTTACCGTAGTCAACAGAAGAGTGTTTCTATAAAATTGAGGTTACAGTAGTAACTAAAATCAGTTAAGCGCTTCTCAATACAAAAATTACAACAGATTCATGATTATTTAATATTCGTCAATAATGTAATTAGGATGAACAACTAAGTAGGGATCTTCCTCCTCTTCCTCTTGTGCTGGTGTTCTTCGCTCCATTTGAGACTGCAGCAATGAGATGACGACGTGTTCCTATAATGAAACAAATATTTGTAAGTGTATATTTTTTTATCACTGCATTCATATACTTCACATTGATATATAAATTACAACAGCACAGTAGTATTTACCTTGATAAGCCGATCAATAACCTTGTCCACAAGAGTCTTTTTCTCCAACAATTCCTCTTCAGAATCTATATCTTCACTAATTTCTTCAAGATACCATCCAATGATATGACTTCTTTTAAGGCCTTCTGATTCGGTTCCCAGGTTTTCACTTTTAGTTTCTTCACGTCTCATGTACATCAACAGGACATTGGACATGGATTTGTACTCTTGAAACGACATTTTCAATACTTTCTTCTTGCTTTGTGTCTGGGTTTCACCAATATTACTTTCCACATCCATTCTGTCAGACACTGATACATCGGTATCGTTCATTCCATCATCCTCAACCACGTCCCCATCTCGCTGGAGTTCAGAATCATCTTCAGGCACAGCGGACGGTTGGTTTTGTTGCTCGTCCTCTTCCTCTTCGTCGAACGCTATATCAGGTTGCTCAACCCGAATGATGGATTTATTCAGAAGCTTGTATGCTTCTTCTACGTGCTTCTTTGAAACCTATTAAAATGTAAATGTAGTTTGTTATTTTTGCGTATATATACTATTTTAAAGTTAAACGTACAGCGCTGAGAATGTGCACACATACCTGATCCATACAAGACAAGCGAGCCATTGCTTCAGAGAGTCGCACCAAGCTCTCTAACTGCCTCACAGTTATCTTCCAAGCTGACCTACTGGCAAGCCCAGCATCCCTCTGCCTAAGATTTTTGTAACACATCACAAGGAACTGTGCAGCTTCCTACAAATGAAATCGAGCATTAAAGTATTTGTGTACACAATTATATTTTATACGCCAACATGGAATTATGGCCAAATTATATATTTATAAACTAACCTTGCTAATGGTGGGTTTAAACTGCCTGGCAAACATAATATATCTTAAAATTTCGTCCTGTGTATAAGTTCTCTCTACGGACTCCTCTAGTCTCGAATGGAGATCTAAAATTTTTCTTGCAATGGCATAATCAGTAACTTCGTTTGTGTCATCGATGAGGATGAAGAATAAGTCAAATCGAGACATAATAGGTGCACCAAAGTTAACATTTTGACGTAGGGATTTTGATCTCTCATATCTTCCACTGACAGGGTTAGCAGCAGCAAGAATTGAGGTACGAGCATTCAATGGTAGCCTTCACACCAGCCTACAATTAAAATAAAATGATATGTATAAGAAATTTTAATGGTCATAATTTGGGTTTGATGTAATAGTTAGTACTGTTAAAAAAGTAAAATGAATAGGTATGAATATTAGTCAATCTTTACTAACCTTAGTAATAGAAATGGTCTGTTGTTCCATAGCTTCATGAATGGCGACTTGATCTTTCGGGTCCATTTTGTCGAATTCATCAATGCAGCATACACCATTGTCGGCCAACATAAGTGCACCAGCTTCAATCACAAATTCGTATGATTCTTCATCTTTGACCACTGCAGCAGTTAAACCAGCAGCACTGGATGCTTTTCCTGAAGTGTATACAGCCCTTGGGCTGAAGTCTGAGACCTGTAGAAAAAAATATGCGTGAAACTTTATTGGAAGATCTTTGACCATTCATCCTCACTCATTTGCTTTCGAAGAGATTCTTTAGACATATCTTCCAAAACCCATTCTTTCCCTGCAAACTACACGACATTAAATTGTAGTTATTAAGCATTCAAAATAATAACTTAGTTGCTGCTCGTATTCACTTCACTTTAGAAATGGAAATACTAAATAAACTATAAACTTACTCTGGGATTGGTTGGTCGGATATGACATCCCAAAAAGGCCAATCTGTAGTGAAGATCTCGTGCACCAAGTGATTTCAAACCTTGTAATCCTTCGCTATCTTCAGCTCCTTCCGCCTAGTTAACCAAAACCCGTTTTTCTCATACTATTGGATTGAAACACTATATTTGAATAAATTAAACAAGTCATTTTGTTGCTGTACCCTATGACGAGCTCCGCTTTCAGATCTGGCGCCAGGCATATTCAGTGCTCCTACATCAGGAACAACAATCAAGGTTCCCGTGAAGTCACAGCGATCCCCAGCTTGGGCCAATTCTACACATTCTGATCTCACGACCACTTCCAAGCTTAAAGTAAAATGTATAAGATAAGATAGTGCCTCTACAGAGAAAGAGACAAGCATGTTGTACTAATAAACATACAGGTCTATATTTGAAATATACCAACCTTCTAGGAATGGAGCCCCTAGGTAATTCAGCCTGAGTTTCCTGAATCCTGATTTTTTGAAAATCTACAAATCTAGATTTGGAGGTATCAAGCGTAAATCGGCTTCGGTTCCCGCATGCTTGGTTGATACATACTGACGGTTGAGTGTACTGAAATTACAAACATAATTCAATCATACGATGTGTTTTATGGTAGCTAATTGAACAAATGGATAATAATAATAATGCTGCATAATGATTAGTGGTGCGATTTCCTATGATAAAATCATTATGTAGATATTGCAGATTTATATACCTTGAATTGTTGTTCCACATCTTTAACTACTGTCTGACAATCCAGACAAGTAAATGTTCCAACAACCAATTCCGGATGAACCGGATGTGTTCTCACGACCTATAAGTATAAATGCAGTATTGTATTATTAATGTATGAGAGCAATATTAAAAATAATATTGAAAATTAAACAATCTTACTTGGCCGGAAATACGAATCAAAGTTCCAACTTTAGCAGTTGACAACTCTCGCACTTTAAGTCGAGTTGGAACATCAGACAACGCCACAAAGCAGTCCTTGTTATTGTCAATATTCACTTCACCTGAATCTTTAGCAAAATTTTTCACGGCTCGACAAATGAAAGGATATACTCTGAAACGAAATGAAACCAACCACAACTTGAGTATAACATTCGGCTCGGCGGCATGACCAATGTCCTATAAGAAGGAAGCAACATTCCTTATTTTTTAACATTGACGCCACAATTTACTAATTAGCTAACCGAAAGTATTCTTCAGTAATGACAGTAGCCAAATTCTGGTTGTAATCCTGAATATCAGAAAAGCTAACAGTGAGGGTTGATCGATCAGGTTTCATCAAATCCTGTGCTTCTGCCAAATACTTGGGTTGGTCTCCATGTTCTTCCTTGAATCTGCATTAAATTATACAACAATCATTAAACACTCCTATCAGTAAGTGTAACATCATAATGGAAACAATATTAAACCTTTTCGTCCACTTAAATCACTTACTCTTGTAAGAAATCTTGGAACAGTTTTTGACAACGTTCACCAACATCGTCAGTCACTAGCGGACGACCACTTCGTGTTGGAGCTACATCCATGTTGACAACTTAAGATAAATATTCACTAAAAAACCACTGAACAATAATTATTTAAGGAGTAAAAATAATTTTAATGCGCAAACAAAAATCTGACTATTTGACACTAAAACTTATTGAAATATTAATGCACACACTACAAACACTTTTCTGCTCTCGGCTGACAAGAAAATGCACCTCTTCATGCATCCAACCAAAAATATCCAAACAAAGAAAACAATAGAACACTGCATAAACCCTATCTGTCAGATTTTATTCCTAGGAACAGCAGAGATGTACTCCTTTACTTCTAGCTTGTAGCGCCTCCGTACTGCAAAAACCGCGTATTGAGTATACATACTCTGGGAAAAGATGAGACCATGGCATGAATGTATTATGCACGAAGGAGAAGAGATGCTTCAACCGTACATGCATATAACTGACAAACGCTGTTGAAAAGTAACCGTGTACAAAATAAGGGTGCGGGCGATTTATTTGATGGATTGTTTGATAAAAAAAAGGAAGGTGTTACGTCCATTTTTAATAGTTTTCAAAACTGCACCATGTATATTGACATATTTTCCATAATCCCATTTGCAAATTCAAATTCCATTCAGGACGGACGGACATCAGGACAGGCACACTCTAGCATTCCCATTCTTGACTGAAATCGCTCACCCTATAGGTTTACCGGCTACTAAAAGAAGTATCTGCTCATTTTGTTTGGCAACTAAGAACAGATGAGATATGAGTCTTCTTAATGATGTCTTCAGCAGCGTATTCAGATCTCTGTTTGTCAATTTATAGAGGTTCAATGTACTTGGTCCATACTTTTGTTTACTTACAAGTCACATCATAAAGTTTTGAATCGTTAAAATTCTGGGAATTAATTTGCATGGATAAGTTTGGAATAAAGCTACTGCTGGTGGTGTCGTAATGTTTGTTGGATTTGTTGTGACGTTATCTTTGGCTGGCAAAGGACTTGTCACACGTCACACTGGTCACACTGTGCTCGCTCATCTAGTTTTGCTACCGGTTATAATAAATAAAAACTGTAAACGTGTCATTTAAACGTGGCACATAAGCTGATAAACTTGTCTTTGTCTTTAGTCCTTGTTTGGTTATAATAAGTAAAATCTATATACTAAAAATTGGAAGTAAAATTTGTAGAAAAAGATCAATAAGCTTCATTCAGTGACATTAAGTCAGTGTCAGGCGTCAGGAGACAGGACAGGATCATTGTCAAAGCAGAGACGTTCACTGCGTGGGTGTATGAACACGTATGGTTGAAGATGAATACATGAACATTGAATTGTTTCAAAAAGTTTTAAATGCACACGTTTCTACTTTCACATTTCAATAAGTTCGACTAAAAAACTAGTTACAACCAAATATTTTAAATAAAAACTGAGTGTAAAAACGTATGATTTAAACATTTTATTATTAATCAACTCTTTATCATGAAGTATCCCTCATCACGATTCAACATCTTTAAACTGACATCCCATTCAAATGTATTTTCAATTTGATTTATTTTTATAGACATTAGTACATATTACATAACGAGGTATGAACTATACAGTTTATTAAATTGTTTACTTTCCCAGATTGCTTTTTATGGCGCTCTTCTCTGTTGTGCTGTCCTTTGTGCCGCACAAAGCGGTTCGAAGAAAGGCAAATTAACATTGGAATCCCTGTCTGATATAAAGGATCTCAAGAAATTGACCAAAGCCAAAACAAACGTTTTAGTTTGTTTTGGGAATGGCAAAGCGTCTTTTACTAAGGATGGAGTTTTAAACATGCTTACCGAAGCTTCACAGGAAGTAAGGGGTATAGGGACAATTGCAGTTGCTGATTGCGCAGGGTACGTAGTAAGATTTAATTTATGGACTTTATGTGTTTTATGTGAAAGATTTATTCTTTTAAAAGATGACATTTATTGTGGTGTAGAGAGGCAAAGAAAAAATTGTGCAAGAAGGCAAAAGTTGTTCCTGATGAGGGGCAGTACATTTTAAAGCACTATCATAATGGGGATTTCAATAAAGATTATGATAGAGCCATTCGGGTTTCCTCTCTCGTCAATTTCATGAAGGACCCGACCGGGGATCTTCCGTGGGATGAAGATGAAACGGCTAAAGATGTCGTACATTTGTCAGATAATACGGTATGCACGTAATACTAATACTTCATTAAAGTGCTTGTCTCTAAAAGTATAAGTTATGGTATGATTTTTTTAATTAGCACGACGTGGACGTTATTAATTCTGCTTGGTTCTTGTTTTACTTCATTTGTAATTTTACGTTATACCATAGGCCCTCACTAAATTACTTAAAAAGGAAGGTTCAAGTGGGAAAGGAATTATGGTGATGATGTACGCTCCTTGGTGTGGTTTTTGTAAAAGAATGAAACCTGATTATTCCTCCGCTGCAACCGATTTAATAAAATCCGATGAGGGAATATTGGCAGCTATGGATGTAAATCAGCCAGAAAATGGTGTTGTTCGGCAGAAGTATAATATTACAGGATTTCCTACCTTGCTGTTTTTTAGGTAGTTATTACATTGCGTTTTATAAGTGATTTACTTCTGTCTGTTTTTATAGATTTAATTGGTTTAAATTTTATTTAATAATAATGTAGAAATGGTCAAATGAGGCAACATTATGAAGGAGAGAATAATAGGGAAGCCATTGTTAACTTTATGAAAAATCCAGATGCGCCACCCGTGGAAAAGCCTAAAGAGCCAGAATGGGCAGATGAGCCTAGTGAAGTAGTACACCTAACGTCGGAAACATTTGATTCTACATTAAAGGTTATTCATTACTGTTTTACTCCTAATTTTGTTCGTTTAAAAAACTCTTAAAATTAAATTTTTGATGATTTAGGAAAATCCATCCGTTCTGGTAATGTTTTATGCGCCATGTAAGTTTAAAAAAATTGTATTTGTCATTCGCTACACAAATAACTGGAGATCTTGATCCAATACTAATGACTCAATAATAACATTTTGTTGACTTACTTTGTAGGGTGTGGACATTGCAAGAGGTAAATAATGCATATCAGACATGTATTAGAGTTGGCGTTTTACTTGTGTTATGTTCTTCTGACAGTTTTTACGAGCATCACAGATTTGCGAGTATTTTGCACCTTTCAAATCACACAAAAATTAATATCTCAGAAATAAGAAATACGAGAGATTGCATGAATGATGCTCGTATATTACATCTTTTTGCAAGGTTTATATGTGTATTTAATTAGGATGAAACCAAACTACGCTGCAGCAGCGGAGAGGTTAAAAAAGGACAAGGTAAAATGAGACTCACTCACTATTATTATTAAAATGTAATTTTATGGTGTATGTTCGCAAGTTAAATTAAGGTGAACATTATTTTCAAATCATAAGATTCCGGATTTTAAATAGTAGAACTTTTTGACTTTTGGAACGAAAGATTGTCGGGATAGTGGCTGCGGTGGATGCTACAAAGGAAAGCTCTTTAGGTCAGCGTTTTGAGGTACAAGGGTACCCCACTGTGAAATATTTTAAAGATGGGGAACTTGCCTTCGATGTTGGAAATGTGCGTGACGAAGAAGCCATCGTCGAATTTATGAAGGACCCTAAGGAACCTCCTCCACCTCCTCCTCCTGAAACACCTTGGGCAGAAGAAGAATCTAATGTTGTACATCTCACAGACGAAAGCTTTAAACCAACTTTGAGAAAAAAGAAGCGTGCACTTGTAATGTTTTATGCTCCTTGTAAGCTTAATTTATAGCATGTTATTTGTTAAGCAATAATACTAGAAATCATGTATTTCCTGCTAAATTATATCCACGCAAATGACAACAGTATTTAATTTGAATTTATTATAGGGTGTGGCCATTGCAAAGCTGCCAAACCAGAATTTACAGCCGCAGCTGAAGAATTAAAAGAAGATCCTAAAGTAATGCTTGCTGCCGTAGATTGTACTATTCATCGAGCTGTATGCGAGCTGTATGATGTCAAAGGCTACCCCACATTTAAAATATTCCACTACTTCAATAAAGAAGACGCCAAAAGTTTTGATGGTGCCAGAACGGTGAGTTTGCAATAGTGGTTCGCTATGGATTCATTTCATTAACATGCATGAAAATTAAAGAAAATTGTCTGTCTTTCTTTCCAAATAGGGCAAGAAAGATTGGTATATTTTGTTTTGAGTGTTGTAACCCTTACCCATCAATATAAGAGCATTCTTTTATCATTTTTCCTTTACCCACACTTCTACTTTGCAAATCAAATTTTTACAACTTCTCTCCCAAATTAAAGATTGCATTATGTTATATGACACTGTTGTACGGCTTGCTACGACCTACATGGTGAAACTGGTGAGAGGGTTTAGTGTATAAGAATTTAATCAAATCAGTAATAATTAAGCATCATCATTAACAAATCTATTTTATTACGCGTTGATATTGTATTTTAGAAAACTGGATTTATTGAAGAGATGGCTCCTGACATGGCACCTTCGGAAAACGAGTGGGCAGGATTGTCAGGAGGTGAAAATGTTGTCGTACTTACTGACTCGAACATAGGTAGCTTTATCAAGGAAAAAGAATCGACCTTGATTATGTTCTACGCACCATGTAAGAGAGTTCAAATGCACATCAATTTAATTAAACTACCCCCAATTACAACTAGCTTAATTTAACTTTCAATGTTAAATCAACTGTAAATGAATTTTACAGGGTGTGGACATTGTAAGTCGGCAAAACCAGAATACGCAAAAGCAGCTCAGATGATCACAAAGGAAGCTCCCGGCTCAGTTTTAGCCGCTGTCGACTGTATGCGCTACCCATCAGTATGTCGTACTTATTAAATTAAACACAATTCTGTAAATTATCCATCGCCTACAAATAAATTGAATATGATCTCTTACTCTAACTGTATTTTCCTAGGTATACGAAAAATACGAGATCACTGGGTATCCTACTTTCAAATATTATCGTAATGGGAAACTAATTGGCGAATACCATCATCGTAGACGGGCTTCAGATTTCGTACATTTTATGATGAGGAAGCCCAACAGCCGAGACGAACTCTAAGCAAGAAGCAGATGACAAAAGCTAATAATAAAACCCTTCATCAATCTTGTCTGGTCAATAGTGGCAATCAACATAACTTTTGTGATGGATGAGATCATCATTCCATTGCACTTAATATTTACATTTAGAACACGGTATCAAGTGGGCTTTCAAAATCAAAAGTATCTTGAGAAACGAAATACCTAGCACCTTTTATACGTTTATACAAAATAACACCAAACAGCTATTTTTATAAAATCCTGCCTACAAAATAGCAAAAAAATCCAAGTATTAAAAAATAGGCAATGCTAATATATTCGTTGCTTTCACAAAATTCTCTTATCTTGTCATTTTTTCTTCGGTGCATAATAGTTGAGATTTTAATTCTTGTAAGATAACAACGTTTTAAGATAACAAGTAGGATTGCTTCAATTTTGTATTATAAATTATCATATCATGTAAGTGACTAACGAGATTTACTCTATTGCTCTTTTGCAGTAATAAACCATGTGTCAATTTACCTGTGCATGCGATGCAAGTTTTTGAGTTTGAAAGTGTGAGTTGAAAAGAGTGATTAGTGTAATTGTGCGTGATAGCATACATCATATAAAGTTTTAAATGTACCTTGTATGGAATTTACTTAATAATATTTTACTCGTAGTATAATAAATATCAAATACTAATATTTTAAACATATCTCAATACTAAATTAATTAATAAATAAAGTTCGTATGATCCTAATTGAAAAACGACAATGTTTCCTCGTACGCTTTTGCTCATCAATATCAATGCTCTTCCAATATAAGTCACAATGCTATGCGTAGGTATTTATTTACCTGCAATTGCAATGTCAAGATGAATTGAGGTATGCATTATGATGATCGTGTTTGGGCATCATCAGGTTTTATGCATTATCCGAACAGATTATTTTACACAAGTGAGGGTCATGCCCCAATAGATTAAATTCTTTATTTAATGTTGAACATCACTTCATGCTATACAATTTACTTTGTATGCAGATAGCACCATAAACATACATACATTCCATCTCCCACGCCTCCCGTGGGTAGTAAAATCAACGAACAAACAAAATATTTTACTCCGCAAATGTAATCACTACATAATAAATTATACAATAAACATACGTGTTCTTATGTACGTATATTAATATGTGTATTTTATCCAAATTCGACAAAGTTTCATGTGCTAACCATCCATGGACGCATCATAATTTTTTGAATACATAACATAGTCAATAAGAATCATTACCTAACCATTATATGCTTATTTGGAACAAAATTGTCCATGCTCATGTAATCCATAAATTTGAATACAGACAAAACAGGGAGGAAATAATAATTACTATTATTTTACGTTCAATGTATGTATGTATGTAACACCATATTATTTGATATCATTTTTTATAACTTTTCTAACCTATTAAATTTCAATCACTATTTAACAGAGATTTTTAAAATACTAATAATAATAATTAATAATAATATATATTAATTGTTTTATTATTTTGGCTGTAAATTGTACATACATGTATATTGCAAAATAACTTGAACCGTATTGCCTAGTTTTTCATACTTTTGTTATTATTTTTATTAAAGAATTTGTTTTTTAATTAATCTATATAGGTAGCTATTGTTTACAGGTGCATTTAAAATTTTGAATAGTGCCAATAACATGTTATAATACAATATACACTTTATATTATGTACATTGCAAATAGTAAGTTCGCGGATTTTTTACAGCGAATTTATTCATTTTCAGCATACGACTACGTTACTTTATATAAATATAAATTGTGCTTCGTCGTATTAATACTCACCTTCTTTTTATGTATTTTCACACCTTAATTAAATCAACCCGGGTAATTAAATAATTATTCCTTGGAGTTTGTAATGTGGTATAAGGTACAACCATTTTGATTAAGATCTGACTATATGTATATATATGTGACATAGGTGCATATATGCAATGAGACAATAGCATTAATACACGGTATAGTTAACAAATGATTAATAATGTGTGTTAGCAATTAATGCAAATGGAATTAAGACGGTTTGGACTGTATTGACCAAAAGACCAGAAAATCTCATCTACAAATTTAATACATACATTTGCTCATATAAGCTACAGAGTAATATTGAAATACTATATGTGATCAATATGTAATCATCTCATATTGTGTTATATACTATACTATATAGGACTATAACGTAGAAAGTTGGATCAGTAGAACCAGACTGAATCACACGACGATGGATGGGGTGCGAAGCGCAAGGAGAATGAAATGGACAAGAGGCTGGGGTAATGTAAGACACTACAGAATCTTTGACTTTCACAAAAAAAAACCCAAGTGATGAAACTAGAAAGAAACTACAAACCATAAAATAAGTGTATGGGGAAAACTTTTTACGTTTACTTGGTAGTTGCAGTCCAAATCATATAAGAGTGTTCATGAATACAACAGCATTTCCGGGTATAGCCGAATCAATCATCAAAACCAATAGTTATTATGATTTTAAAACTTTTGTCCCTACTGCAATACAGATATTTGTACAAAATAATAAGAAAATTTTATATTTAAATAATAATTGAAGACGAAATTAAATAGATTTTCGTTCAAAATCAATCTATCAAGCCTATCTTTCAGCTATTCACTGTCCACCACTTCAGTCTTCTCTGTGAACGTCACCTCCAACCTAATCAAATCACACATAAAATTGAATACCAGGAAATAGTGAGGCCCTCATTGGTGTTGAATAATTAATTTGTATTTAGCAGTTTTTACTATGTTACCTTCCAGTTTGCGTTTCTCATACTTTCCAATTCCAGTGGCGAAATGCTCCTCTTTCCAAAACGGAGACGAAGGTTACTTGATCGTTGACTCTTTCTCATCATCTTCCGGTCGGGATTATAGGATCTTGGTTCAAGAGGTCCGGTATATCCTTGTCGATCAAGCTCCTCCATTATTTCCCGGAGACCTTTAAAATACACAATTGCGCAGCTATTTATACAATTTCATGCGTTGATGAACCCAACTCAAAAAGTTTGCCCTAAGGAAATTTTCTTTGGGAAAATGTCAAGTTGACTCGTGCCATTTATGTATGTGCCTGCCCGTTTTTCGTAAACTGCCAATCATTCCTGAACGCTCGCACAACAAAAGTTGCCAGAACGAGATCAGGGTGTCTCATTTTGCTCCAAAATGCCCATGTGGACAACCAGCGCGCTAGCGTGTCTTAAAATAATGTGTAATATATTGCATGACGAAACAACGGGATCATTGAATGAAACGTTCAATTTATGCTTTCATCTACAGAGAATAAAACATTTAGGTTTTCATGAAGGTTTTTTGTTCATTTTATTATTGCCATTATTTGTGTTCCTTTAACATTTGAAACGGTAACGATCATAGCTATATACTGAAAATCGGCTGGTGGGCTTTATAGACTTTCTCCACATGATCCATATTATGTCTGTTGCTTCGTGTGACTCAAACGTGCCGAAAAAATGACATTATATTTTGCAGTTCAACATGATGTGCATTTTTTGATTGTCTCACATGTACTACTAAAAACTTTCAATGTTATTTTGCTTCAATGTTTCAATGCTGTTTTGTTATTCGTATCGTATTTACTATTCCAAGAACAGATATTTTCTATTTAAAATTCTTTAAGGAGCTTTCATATTACGGTGCACGTTCTCAAGAATCCCTGAATACATTAGCTCGTTGTGTTTTTGACATGTTTCAGCAACGGGAGACGGGAAAAGATAAAAGGATCAAACCCTTGTATTTAGCATGCAGGGAGCCGTTGTTGGTGCCACGGAATGCATATACCTATGTAGGTGCCCTAACCCAACACTTCACCAGAACAATGGGATAGGCCCAATATGTAAATTTTAGGTCAAAAGCATGTAGACGGATTTGTCACATCAAAATTCCAACTTGTGACAACCGAAGAAAAGGTGCTTGCACCTATTTTGTTCTGCAACGCTAACTTCTAAAAGATTAAACGAATCTATACCGATAAACCGAATATTAATATTCTAAAGCTACATAATATTGTATTGTAGAATGCCTAAAACCTTTTAGACCTTTTGTAGTACAACGACATCTGACAGTGCAAAAAATCTTGAATAGAAACTTACAATGGGATAGGCCCAATATGTAAATTTTAGGTCAAAAGCATGTAGACGGATTTGTCACATCAAAATTCCAACTTGTGACAACCGAAGAAAAGGTGCTTCCACCTATTTTGTTCTGCAACGCTAACTTCTAAAAAAAGATTAAACGAATCTATACCGATAAACCGAATATTTATATTCTAAAGCTACATAATATTGTATTGTAGAATGCCTAAAACCATTTAGACCTTTTGTAGTACAACGACATCTGACAGTGCAAAAAATCTTGAATAGAAACTGCGTAAAATTATACCTGTCCTTCTGTTTCTAATACGTATGTTAATGTTTTTGCTTCATTTATTAAATTTTGCCATACAAAATTATCATTGCATTGCAAACTTGTCTAATTTTGTAAACCATTCATTTCCTTATTTCTACTCCTGAACATGAAACCAAGAAGATAAACCATTCAGGGAAAGCAAATAGTAAAAGATTATTCTTTCACTGTTGTATGATAATTGGTTTGTATGGTTAGGTACGTTTCCAAAGAATAAAATCATTAAACTTCAAGTTTGTTTTCAATTACCTACAATATCTGATAGTGTTTAGCTTAGTTACTTCTCATCCTCAATATGATTTCTGATCTGAACGTTAAAATAAGAACTAAAAGACTATCCCTAAAATCCGCTCTGCTATGCCCATACTCTATACTACACACGCGGCTGTGGATTTCTATAAATAAAAACCTTAGAAATAGGCAAATAGCATAATATCTATTTCAAATAGCGATGTAGAAATGGAATTGAGGTTTGGGCTAAATATTTCCGGCGTGTTGAATTTCCATTCCCTTGCTTTACTGCACCTGCCATAAATAAGCTACACCAGCTTTTACTATAATCATTTCTGCTTTTTGTTGTCCCGACTCGTTAAGACCCAGTAATAGGCTGATAAAACTAAATTAAACATTTATATTTTACATTACTACCGTGTAGGTGGATTTCGGCGATCTCTTTAGAGATCTTCGTCTGCTATCAATGTACTCCTTTTAATAGGATCTAATCTGGAGTATATATATTGAATCAATTAACTCATCTACCGTAAAATTGAGAGGCTCATTGTATAAGAAACTACTCAATCCCTTTTTTGTTGCCTTACAAAAACTTTCTTATGTCTGCAAATAAAATCTTGTAAAACATCGTAATTTGCTTTATCTCGTATTACATTGGAGCAGAACAGATAACACAACGCATCGCTTCTTATTGTAAGTCACCACCATCATGATCACTCTCGTTCGTTCGTCGCCTTTGTCGTTTGGGTATAACTTGCTATTATAGACATATATCACTCCTACTCTTTAGCAGACTACCTAACGACTATTACTTCAAATGCAGAGACAAGTTCAATGAAATAAATGATAATGTTCATCTCTCTCTGTAAAGTTGCACTAGCCTTCATTTCAATTACTACGAATAAAATTTTATGATACTGGACATACTGCAAAATTTATTGGTTGCGCTATAAAATTACAGTACTTTTGTATAATCGAAGTGAGCCACCAATTCTAACGCAATTATCGGAAGGCCATATTTTGAAAACTACTGTTGGGGGGAAATTGAGTTTGAAATTATATTAGTGGCAATACAGTGTTTTAAATACAATAATAATATCATTTTCTCTTTGTCGTGTATTTAAACGAGTAATGCGACGTAACATGATAACATTGTACTTGGTCAATAATAATAGGGCTCCTTTGCGTAAGTGCATATGTTCAATTTTCTGTTACTTGAGCTATATGACTAGTTTTTATGCGTTAAGATTGTACTTTTATGATTGCACTTAAGAAGCGTGAAATGTCCATCTATGATATAGAAATATTGCTCATATTTTGCCGTTATAATTGGGCCGGTATATTGTTCATTAACATTGCTTTCCATACTTAACATTATTGAACCAAGTCGAAATTAATAACGATTATGGTTTTGTTGATTATCAAATTATATACAAGCATAAATATTTACGTGCATATTGAAATGAAATTCATAAAATTACTATCTAAAAATGACCACTCGCATACAAGATAGGTTACATTTGAACCTCTTGATGAACTCCCCTTCCACTTTGCCAGGCACAATAATTGCTCCAACCGTAATTTAATAATTTAACCTTTCGAATTTTCTTCTTGTTTTGCCGGTCGAGCAACTCACCCTTTCACTACCACTTGTCATTCGCCTTTTATTAACGTAGCTGGACTCTCTAAAAGGACTGGCTGTTCAAAGGAATCTTAATAGTTACTACGTTGTGGTAACATTATTGTAATGCTCTCATCAATATGAGCTCTGTAGATGAAATATGCTTGCTTATACATATTTTAGAGCGCCTAACATTAGTGAATCTTATTTTTTATTCGAAACCAAGTTGCAGGACTTGTGCATTTTGGCTGAGGCGTTTTCAACCACATGGTATAAACACAAGAATGTTAAAGTATTGTACACGTAAAGGTGTTCCTCTCCCCACCATTCATGCAGGCGTTTGTGCCTGACCTTGCATACACGCACACGTAATGCTACACACCCCCTCTCTCCCTTGGTTTCCACACGAAATATATACATACCTATACAATGTAAATGTCAAATGTACTAGTACTGCCAGTAAAGTTATCCCATTAGCCAAATTCTGTACAAAAACTGCTGTTCTGACAAACTAATTCTTTTGAGAAAAGTTTACATATAGAACACAATCCTGCATATCTTTCGTCGTAATCTTTCATAATATATACATTCATATGCCTCTCTCTCTCGTGGTGATATGTAGTTGATTTTTTCTCTTTAATTTATGTACAATGTATGCTGATTTTGGCAGTACTCGAAGCAAGGGCTCTCGACAGAAATTACTTTGATTGTAGGCAGCAATGTCAACAAGAGGCGTTGTTTTACTCTACCCCATAAGTTGTGCTTCTCGGGCTTTGTAGTGTCAAGATAAACGATTGAATTGAAACATTTCATTTCATGAAACATTCATGAGGGCAGTTTTTGCCACTGATTCGGAGAGTATGTTTCGTGGGGCAAAATAAAACATTTGTATACAGAATTGGGTTGCGATACATATTACGGTTATACTTCCAAGACATTATGACCCATAACTTCGGGTGGGAATTCAAGAGCCATCCTAAGGTTCGTCGGATACCAAGGTTAAATGACTAATTTAAGAGCTGAAGAGTTAGTGTACGGGCGCGGAGGGGAGATGGACTGCTTGCAAAACCTAAACGACTAAGAAAACGACTAAGCAAACGACTCAAATCCACATGGATGATGGGTGTCACACCTTGCTTACAAAAGGTGCCCAGTGGTACCCTACGAAACAATTCTTTTTATTTTAGTCATTCTCATTCTACTACTTTCACCAAGAATGACATTTGAGAAGAAAAGTGCATAATTAGAAAATACTTCCTGCCCAAACCAAACATCTCAATTCAGCAAATTAATTAGTACTTTACGAGTAAATACAAAGGTTTTTTTGCAAACAGAAAAACATCGAAACACATCCATCAAACTGTCCCATCTGAAGAAAAATCCGTTTGTTAATTCTACTATCATTTCTTTTTATTTCTGTTTTACAAACACTTTATGCTAACTATAACATGTTCATAACCTAATATTTAGATTCCAGTATGGCCCATGTTGTTTGTATGTTTGAGAATCATTAAAATGGAAGTAAACAGTATCATTACTTCCACTTCACTGCTAATTGCTTTTCCCAACTTTCTCGTTGCACTATCTTCTACATTGCACACAAACCCTTGTCTAACTTCTTAGAAACGCCGGCTTGTTTACAGCTTTTCTTTATTTTTACCAACCTACATAAATACACGCACAGTCAGACAAATAACCTTCAACCTGCTTGTGAGAGCTTTCGAACTATTAATAAAACTATGTGCGTGTTATGTAGATTTATGTAATTCCAGCTTGATGTAATACTTATGTACTTCATCGAATGTTGTGCTTTTGTACCAAACTTTTGGCACCTGCTACATTTTGTCTACTTATTCGCCTTATGCTTTTTTGACTTTGAACCATAAACCATGGTTTATTTTTCCGGTGGGAGTGAGAACATACAATTCGAACTCTCAGCAAAAGCTAATAGTTATACAGTAATTTTAGGCATGCAAAAATGATAGATAACTGACTATTACACATTTCGCCCTTGAACAAGCAACAAGAAACTTCTTCACATATTTGAAGGTTTACTCCACATGCTTCTCATACTCAATGAGTATTACTCATAGGCCACGTTTCTTCCCAACGAAACACACGTTATCGTTTTCAAGCAAGTTCCAGAAAGGATGTTGTTAGGGTGTTTATGAAAGAATATAACGTATACGTAGTATATTTATAATATTTTTGGAATATAATGAATAAATCACATTCATACGCATACAATTGAGCATGTCCAAGGCCCTGCATATCTGTATCATTGACCTCTCTCTATATATAGAGAGGTTCAATGATACATATTTGATCCCAACAATTTACTGAAGCATATATTGCCTAGAGTTTTAGTTTTCATCTCATTAACTAAATCATTAACAATTTTATCCTATTTTCTTACTTCTTGTTTCTGATTTAACAAAGAAGTGTTTAATTATTAAAATGTTACTGCAAATTTTTGCAGTACGTAGTACATATGATCTAATAAATCGTAATTATAGCTTAAAGGAGGAGGAGTTTGAAATAAGTGCGGCAAAAACTTGTGCTGAAATGATTGCAATTTGCAACTTGCTAACTTGCAACATGGTATTAGCTGCCAGTTACTCGTGATGAAAATTTACAGATTTCAGAGATCTATATTCTGTATGTTTAATGGTGCAGTTGGCAATATACTTGTCTTCTTCGAATCTTTCGACGACGTCGAAGAAACTTTCTCATCATTTTTTTTTTGTCCGTGGAATGATGAACACTTGCCAAAATGGAATATTTACGCACCACTACCCATTCAGAACATTTTAGATGATGGTTTCAAAACACGAACACTGTTTGCTCATCTCATCTTGTCTATCATCTGAAACGTTTTCTGAGCCTATATTCCACAAACGTATCCTATACATAAATAATAGCAAGCAAGGTCAAAGAGTTGTTCTATGTTGCTGATTCATCAGAGAAAGTGGTTTGGTGTTTGGTTGATGATAAATGGGATGAAATGTAATAGTTCGGCTTGCTATCATTTCTGCATAATATTTTCATAACTCGCAAGTGTTCCCTTAAAAACCATAATACGTTTTTTTTGTGTAGTATTAGTATTTCGCTGAATTCTGAATTAATATATACAATGTTGTATTTTGCTTCTACCAGACTACAAAAAAATGTTGAGCCACTTTTGAGTGTGATCACCACTATCTTGTCAACTTTGAACAGTGTAAAGGGTATAAACACACTCACCACTCTACCGCAACACAGTCTACTATCACAGTTTTCTTTCGATTGTCGGTGAGTATGAAATATAGTTGGTAAAATAACTAAAACAAAAAAAGTTCTCTCAACTGTAACATATTCGGCCTAAATTCCATTCCCTAAACTGCCCACCAACGCAAAAAAATATCCATTTGCCTATTCGAGTTCCTCGAAAACACATCATTTCCATTTGAAAACAATTTTCTTTTGTTTAACATTTTCGTACAATGATAATATTGTGTGCCAATTATGAGAAGAGAAAGTAGTTTGTGAAAATATTATGAGATGATCTCAACACGTATGAAACCAACGCATCTTTGGTGTTTATCATAATATAATATTCATAATAGTAGTACACCCAAGGTTGTAAAACGTTGGAAAGCAAAAAATGTCAAATTGAAATGCGTCACGCTCCATGTTCTTCCTATTGCTAGCAAATTAAATGAAAACATTTAATATCTGTCTCTCATTTGATCAAAAAACCAATCTACTTTCTTCAAAATTTTGGTTCCAAGAATTCAATTATATACGTTGAGCAATGATACATATTTGCTTACCTATGTATAATTACCGTGAATGCAACATGGCTTTCCGGGGGAGGTTTATGATTTCATAAACCCAGTA